>CAMXCT020000657.1:15000-67500 GCA_947184155.2 Cladocopium goreaui | reverse complement strand
TGTGCCGCTACCAAACGAGATGCAACCAATCGGCCTAATTTCGTTTGTTGATTTTATTGTCCACCTACCGATCCCTTGCCACCTAGCAACTAGATACTAGCAAAACAGGGTTTCCTTGCCTGCTTCCAAGTCGCGTTGTTCATGCACAGGGATTTTACATGCGGTGACAGTGCGTAGATGTTCGGCGATATGGCCCACCCACTTTATATTCCAAGTTCGCGGAGTTCCTCTATCGGATGATCGTGCTGCGGCTCGCTGGTGCTACACGGAGTGGTGCTGGTGTCCAATGCGTCCCCAAGAAAGGTTTTGAACAACTTCATACAGCCTCCTTCCGGCGGTTTATAATGTGGCGCGAGTATGAACATCAAAAGTCAAAAATTGCGTGTACCCATGATGAAACTTTTACATCTTTATTTCTTAACGGGGGTTGTGCCCTCCCATCCGTTTCCATTTTGTATTCCAACACATTCAGCATTGCAAGAAGAAACCGCACAACGCATCTGTAACAATAACATCCGCTGCAGGGAAAATTTCGGTCAAGAAACTGCAGCTGCGAAGCATGAACCGCTACTGCCATCATTGCTCCGTGGCTAGTTCAACCATTCTTAGTTCTAGTGTTCGTGTTATGATTTGAAATATTTAGGTTGCTAGCTCCGGATGCCATAAAGAAAATTGTTGCTGCTTCAAATGAACCCAGTGACCTCCTGTGCAGCCTTGCGCTGCCCCCTGCCTCGAAGTAAAGAGGCCGGTCAAATTTTTGTGTTTGTGGATAACATCTGGACACACACCGACACACCAGGAGAAAAACAAAAAAAAACAAATTTTCACCAATTTCCGATCCGGTGCAGCAAAACGGTTCCCGACGGAAAAAAAACAGTTGGAAGTAATTTTTTTTTGGAATGCCGTGGCAACGCAGTGAAGGTAGAAAATGCGGCTCCACTATTTTGCTTTTGGTTTCGCAACAAATGATGAATGTTGCAGCGATTTGGAACAGTGTTGTTGGTGTTCACAGCAGTTCGCAGTATCGCGGCTGTTCTCGAGGCAGCGTCGTGAACGTGTCTAGCAGTCCGAGGGTCCAAACGGTAAATTTTTCTCTTAGGTCGTTCCTTCGAAGGCAATGCAGCGCAGATTTACAATTATTACAACATACATTAAACTTATGCCGTGTTTTTCTGAGGATCCAGGTTGTTTCCGTGTCAGGATTGCTGCGGACTTCCTCCCGGCCCCTTGCGCAAACCAGAAGCAGAGCAGTCCCCCAGGCTCTGCGACCAGCTGCCATCCAAGCATCCATCGCGAGGTGGTCCGCATTACTGACCCAGGCAGCTCAAGTCCCTTTTGCAGCCAGTCTCACGATGCAAGACCCGGCAACCCACACCGGCCCAGATGGCGAAGACATCCCCTTGAGCACCCTCCTCCAGCACTGCCCCCCCACCCCCCCCCCCAGGCATCCCGCCTCCCTCTACGACCTTGAGGGAGCACCCCTGGCATTGGACTTATTCCAAAATCCGAGTGGCCCGGCACTTGGTCAGCGGAAGCTGTGCGTGCGACTCCGGACCCCCCCCTTTCAGACCTTCATGCGGCAAAAAGGAGCGCCCGGGCAAAAAAAAAATCACACATGTTGGCTGACTCTGCGGTCTGGTGCCCAGGTCGTTTGCGCTTTGGCTCGCTCCTCTTTCACATCTGTCGCACAGCGCCGGCAGCGCCCTCTGTTTGATTCAGTGTCTTCCTATAACTTGTCGTGTGATGCCCAGCCTGGTGAGGGTTTTCGTCTTCGTGCTTGTAGCACAGGTTGTTACGATTGTTTCTTCCACGTGGCGGCAGTGGATCGAACCCCGTTTCGCTCGGCTCGCTTTTTTAAACGACCTGGATTTGGATTGCCGTGGCGTCCGCCAATTTTAAAGTGCCATAAGCATGTTCAGGTTGGTTCTTTGGAAAAACAAATGCGTCAGCAACCAAGGCCTGCTTGTTTTTCCCCACGTCTTTGTGCGGGGTTCTTGTTTTTGGTTCTGTATCCCGTCCCGCCCGCTCCGCCTCCTCCTCCTCCTCCTGCTCCTGCTCTTGCCAAGGGTCTTGCGTGTTGAATCCAGCAAACGTTGCCGTATGTTTGTACCAGCAGTTCACTTTGTTCGAAGAGGGGGGCGTGAATCGAGGACACATGTACCCTCACTTCGCCGCAAACCGCCCCTAAACAGGACGGAGGGCTTGCCAAGGAACAAAAGACGCGGGAGAACTTGCAAATGCCAGACTGTCTTGGACCATGGCTATGATGGAAAGCATTCCTTTCTCAGCGCGCAGAAAAATGGGTTGCGAGGACCGTGCGGCCGAAGAGCCGGGATTCGGCATGAAAACGGGGCGTGTGCAAGAAGGGTTACAAAGTATTCTTGTGGTGCAAGAACCACAACAAATCTAGTCTTTACAAGTGGCTACAATGCTTGGCGCTTCTATTTTCAAATCGCTTGCGCCTTACTTCCCCAATACCCAGGCACGGATGTCCATGGGTCGACAAGGTCAGCGCGTCGTGGAATGCCTAACGGCTCAAACGGAACATGTGCTGAAAGTGCATTTGTAGTTGACTGAGTTGCCTACTTGTGATTTGCCGCATCATGCTGTACTGTCCTAAAGCGAAATTCGGGCCTCCCATGCTCTGCATGCACAATATCAATTGCTTTCAGGTGGGGTGCACAAGAAGGACAAATTTTCACAGGCACTCATCTGAACTAATTACGGACCTTGGCCCCAACCCCCGCATGAGCATCTGATACAGTTTTTGAATATTCACAATCTGCAACTCCACAATCAAATTTTTGCACACGTCTGTCGCGAAGAAGGAAACATTCTCATGGGATCCAAAAATTCATGTTTAATCCACGTGGCGTCAATCACTCGGGTAAAAAGAGGCCGGCAGCACAGCACCAAACAGCAGCATGAAAAAGCAAAGCGGATGGACGGCACGCAACAACAGGCCCGAACGGCGGCATCCTCACATGGCTGCTGCCCGTGCACTAGCGCCTATGACGTAGGCGACAACCATTCAATGCGAACAACATTTTCGCGTGCTCGGAATTACACTGCGCAATCCGAAGTGCCAAATCCAAGTCCAAACACGCCCGTGCACATTCCTTTGCCGCGTTGAACACGACCTTGTCGGTCGGTTTGCTTGCCTTGCGGGGTCTCCAGCAGCAAGGACCAAAACGTGAAACGAAAAACATAGGTGCCACTGTTTTTTTCTTTTCCAAAGACACCAGACACCAAAATCAAAAATGACTTCAAAAAATCTAGCCGCTCCACATCAAGCGGAAAATCCCACCCCCGCAAAGTTTAAGATAATTTTGGTTGCATGCTGCATGCTCTTTATATGTTTCAACGAACAAAGCGGGATTTACTGTCCGGAAAAGACTCTGCTGAAACCAAATCTAACTGGTCCGGGGTTGCTTATGGAACAAATAATGGCGCTGGCATGGAGCAGAATTATTGCTTTCAACAATCAAGTTGACGAACCGCGTGTCCATACCATAGCAATTGCGGAATTTCAAGAGATTCAGGAGTGGTCACGAGCGGGGTGAAGGTGACACAGGCCCAAGAAACTTTCAACTTGAAACCGTGAAACGGTGACACAACTTTAGACTTGGCACTCCACACTCTAATTTTACACTTGGCACCCCGCACTCCACCTCTCACTCTACACTCCACACTCTACACTTTACACTCCGCACCCTACACTACACTCTACACTCCGCACGCTTTACTTTGGACTTCACACTCCACACTCTACACTTTACACTTTGCACTCCGCAATCTACACACTACGCTTTACACTCCGCACTTTGCACTTGACACTGGGCACTCTATTACACTTTCGGCATTAGGTACACCGTACACCGTACACCACACGTTCCACACTCCACACTTTACACTCCGCACCTTACACTTTACACTCCACACTTCACATTTGACACTCCGCACTTTACACTCCACACTCTGCACTTTATACATTGCACTTATTTACGCTTTACATTTTGCGCTTCACACTTTGCACCTGACAATCCGCTCTCTACGCTTTACTCTTTACACTTTGGCACTTTACACCCCACACTCTACACTTTACACTCCGCACTCTACGTTGCATTGTGCACTTCACGCATTACACTCTAGACTACGCACTCCACACTCCACACTTCACACTTGGCACTCCACACTTTACACTTGGCACTCCACATTCCACACTTTACTCTCCACACCCTACACACTATACTTTACACTTTACATTTTACACTTTACATTTTGCACTTCGCACTTTGCACGTGACACTGTGCACTCTACACTTTACTCCTTACACTTTAAACCCCGCATTCTACACTTCACACTCCAAACTCTACACTGCACTCTACACATTATAGTCTACACTTGACACTGCGCACTCTATATATGCTTTACACTCCACACTGTGCACTTTACACTCCACACATGACACTGCGCAGTCTATATACACTTTACACTCCACACACTACACTTTACACTTCACACTTGGCACGCTACACTACGTTTTACACTCCGCGCTCCACACTCTACACTTTACACTCCACACTGTGCACTTGACACCCCACACCCCACACTCTATGCTCTACACTGTGCACTCCACAATCTACACTTTACACTTCGCACTGTGCACTGTGTACGCTCCACACTCTACACTTTACAATGCGCACTCTGCACTTTACTCTTTCACACTTTGCACCTTACACTTCGCTTTGCACCTTCACAACTTGACACTTTTCACACTTGACCCTGTATGGAACCTTGGCCAAACTTCATTTTCATGTTGCGCACGCACACCTACCTCTTGTCCTCCACTTCGGCTTTGCACTGCGTTACTTCTGCCCGCACTGCCAAAGGCCCACTCCGATGCCGAAGGTGGACCTTTGAATCTTCCCCAATCACTAGTCATCATGCTGGCTATGCTGCATGACACTCTGCACTCTACACTTTCCTCTTTACACTTTAAGCCCCGCACTCTACACTTCACACTCCAAACCCTACACTGCATTCTACACATTGTACTCTACACTTGACACTGCGCACTCTATATACGCTGTACGCTCCACACTTTACACTCGACACATGACACTGCACACTCTATATACACTTTACGCTCCACACTCTACACTTTACACTTCAGACTTGACACTTGGCACTTGACACTCCGCTCTACACTTCACACTCCGCACTCTGAACTTTACACTTGACACTCTACACTACATTCTGCACTCCACACTCTACACCCTGCACTTTATACCCCACACACTACACTTGACACCCCGCACTCTACACAATACACTTCGCACTCCACACTTCACACTGTGCACTGCACACTGTATGCTCTACACTCTACACTCTACAGTCCACATTCGGCACTTTACACTTCGGCCTTACGCCCGCAGAACTTTACACTTTAACACTGAACGCTCTATGGAACCTTGACCTAGCTTTATTTTCATGTTGCGCACGCACACCTACCTCTCGTCCTCCACTTGGGCTTTGCGCTGCGTTACTTCTTCCCGCCCTGCCAAAGGCCCACTCCGATGCCGAAGGTGGACCTTTGAATCTTCCCCAATCACTAGTCATTATGTTGGCTATGATGTTTTTCCTTTTCTTCTTAGTGCAACAGTGCATCATAATCATATGTTCTCACCCTCGTCCCCTCCAACATACATCGCCTCAATACGTTGGTTTGGATGATCACCTTACCAACATGCCCCAGCTTCAGGCCCGCTCGTCCACGTTGACGAAAAAGCTGCACAGCTGCGCTGTGCCCTTTGTGTTTTCATGCCAAAGCTCTCTGCCAAGCTAGCTTTCGTCCTTTACCCCTGTGCCTCAAGTAATGTTTTTTTAATCTTCCTGCTTGTTAGCCCGTATATGCCCGTATCATGGTTTTGTACCAATTTTGGGAACCGGCTTTGGCATGTCCCACTTCGGTGCAGGCTTCGAAGCAGACACCGAATTTCAATCCATTGCGCGCCCTCAAGATGGCAGACCCTCCTAGACCTTGGTGCCATTCCTTGTGCAATTTTTATGTTTGAAATTGTTTGAGGTGTTTGTCAGATTTTGGCACAGGCACCCGCGAGCATTGTCAGATTATAATATAACATACATATATATATATATATATGTACAAGAAAGAAAGAAATAAAGATAAACAACACACAAATACTTTTATTGCAATACAAAAATATAAACTATACTAATTTCTTGTTATGATTTTGTTTTTACTGCTATGGGCTATGATGTTGTAGGTCATAATTAGCGCTATGATTTTTTCCCTGTGCTTGCACCTCTGGAACGGGACGCAACCAATTTCCAACTTTTTACCAACTTTTACGATGCTTCGAGCGCTTCGCGATGTTTTTCTCTGTGCATCGCGAAAGGCCCGAAGACCTGTGCGTTTTAAAGTTGAGTTGGCCGTGAACATGGGATATCAACCAGTTGAGTGGCATGTCCTTTTGATCCGACGCTGACGGAGTAGAGGACTGAACAAAACACAAATAAAGACACTGATGCACACGTTTGTATGTCAAAATGCAGAATGTTAAGTTTGTTTTTTCCTGTGAAGCTCCTGGGCCTACTTACATCATGCAGTGCAAGGGAAAACTGTGCATGTTTTGTCTCAGCTTCCAGGCTTGAAGTGACCTCGTTATATTTGGAGATATGCAGTGATACGGATACATTTCAGCACATACACCCATAGTATGCATACATTTTATACATATTAGACACATACGGATTATCCTTTGGTAAACTGACATAGCTATGGAGAATAGCCAGTGCTTGCTTGATAGGTACATAATCTACACATGGACCATTCCTGGGCTCCACCGACAGCTTCTAGGGGTGCAGAGAAGGACATTCTGAGGACATTCAGATCCGTTTGCCTTCATATGGAGATGGATATTCGGGCTATTTGATGATTGAATGGTATGGATATTTTGGTCACTCTGACGCTTTTGCGGGAGCAATGGAGTTCTGACCTGAGGCGCGCTTGGCGGTTACAGCAGTTCATCGGGTGAAAAATCTTGAGAAGAACCCACCAAACATGCACAATCGGACTTTCTGTAGAATGCCATTCTGCTTCCCATATCTTCGTAGGGATTTTGTGTTGCATCCTTCAAATTTGGATTGTTCGCACATTCGCACGCTTGACGATTTGGAGCTAGGAATCGACCATCGAGTGGCTGAGCGGACTTTGATGTGTTCGAGTCGGCTGAAAAGCAGAAACTTAATTAAACATGAGATCTGAAAAACAATTGTTCAACAGTGCCAATCATCAAGTTCCGAATCAGCAGCAGGAATTAGGCCAGGAGCGGCGCCGTATCACACCCCAGGCTCTAGACGTTTCACTGCTCTGTGATGCATAAAGATGTTGGTACTGTAGCCCATAAGCTGATTTAGGGTTCAGATCAAGGCACTGCCTGTGGTGCGATGAAAAATGGGGGCCCGCCCTGATGCCAACAGATGAATGTACGATTCACTCGTGATGAAGCAAACCATAGAACAATCTGTGTAAGGTCGGGCTGTGCACAGTTTCTTGATGGACATGTTGAAATTGTTGCCATGATGGGCCCCCCCATGTCCAGTTCGAACCGGCTCGCCATTTGAGATCCGAACATGCACAAATCAGATCATGAAACAAAAGGAGGTGACCTGCTACAAACAAACGTGGTAGATTGATTGGCCTGAATCAATGCGTTTCACTTTCAAGAATCCCTAATTCTGCAAGACAAGTGAGCAATGCGCTTCGGTTGTAGCATTGATGCGGCTGATTTGGGCCCACAGGCGGCATCAGCATCATCCCAATCATCCTAATCATCATGACCATCATGAGCTTCATGACCATCATCATCATCATCATGATGAGCATGATCATCATGATCACCATCGTCATCATCATTTTCATGTTTGTTTGTACTACCATCATCATCATCATCACCACCATCATCATCATCACCACCACCACCATCATCATCATCATCATCACTATTTTTGTATTAAAATTAACATCATTCTCACGATTGTCATCGTTATATTACATATAATAGTCGGGGACCCCTTATAAGAAAAAATAGTCTGCTTATGACACCTCAAAACCAGCGATTTTCTTCAAATAAGACACTACCCAAAAAGAATGCGACTTTGTAAGAAACAAATTTCAGGAATTTGTGGTCTCATGGGGAAAAGTGGCGTGAATCTGCTTCTTACAGGTCAGTCCCAAAAGGTAGATGTTTCATGATTTCTATTTTCTTCGTGTTTCCCTTTTCCAATGCCTGAAATCCACACACATGTGAAAACATGCTGGTTTCTTAGCTGGTTGCCATTCACAGTACATGTGGAAAGAGCTTAAATGAGAAACAGTGATCACCGGTTCCAGCAACCCACACAAATGTCTCCGTCTGGGCCCTAGGAATGGTGATGTTGGCGATGCTGTAATCTTTGAAATCCGGCCTGAAACACACTTTATATACGTAGTTAAAGTCATGCCCAATGAGAGCCGCCATCGGTAGTGGAGGTGTACGAACTATTGGGCAAACCGGGCATACCTCTAGTAAGGGCGTTAATATTCGATTCACGGTTTCGAACCTGCCTTACACATGGAGATTTACTGCCCTGTTTCGCCGACAGAATTTCAACGACAACTAAAGATTCTATCTTCATTTTGCCATACAGAACATTAACTGGCATTTTGACGGGGAGAAAAGCAGGTACATTGTAATCTGGGCAATTGTATGGATAACGTTGAACCGATGGGTGGATGCATCGACCAATTAGTTGATGGATAGACGCCAATATGAACGCGTGACGCATGAATGGATGAATGAAAGTAATGGTTGGTAAACGATCACATGGATTCACGGACTGAGACCCAAACTGCAGCTGCAGAGGACCAAGCAGAAACAAAGAGGACCACCACAAGAAACCGTAGAACAGCAGGAAGCAATGGTGGGACCATCTCAGCTCAAAGCCTGCCGGCTCCGCATCGCGCACAGCAGCCCAGAGCACCGTGTCAGGTTCGCGCTGCAGCAGCGTTTCTCGCGCACGCGGGCCAGCCAACTGCTCACCGAGACAATGACAAGGCAGTACCCTCCGAAGAGCCATCCCCAGCAGCGCCGCCAAACGGTGCAGGACCCCGCACATGCAGCCCGATTTAGCTCCATTTTATTCTTTGGGGCGGCCTTACCCAAGATATACGCCATATCAAAGGATGCTTTTGACGCTTTCAAACCTGAAGTTTGTAAATCAAGCGAAAATTTCGGTACGGCGTAGTTTTGTTCTGGAGGAAATCCAAGCCGTTAGGCTCGGAGAAATGATTTTACCACATGAAACGCGCAAATAAATACAAATAAGGGACGGGAAATGGCTTTGGATAAGCTAAGTTTACTACAACGGGAGACGTGAAAAAAACAAGATGGGGTTAGGGGTTATAAGCCAGGTTCTTGCGGAATTGTCCACAAATTGAATTGGGTATGTGGTTGTGACACCGGAAACTAGGAAGGTGAAGAATTCAAGTTGCAAATGGCTTGACCATTTTGGACTTGCATCTTCCACCAGTTCTGGTGTTCTGCATATTGATGCTGAGAGGGCAGTTCCAGAATTAGTTGGCACGAGTGCTGAGAAGTATACATTTATGGTGCGACGTGCGCGACCTCAACAACATCAGACCAATGGAGGTGCAAGGTCAGAAGATTATGTCAGATGTTGCAGATTGCGTTGTGCGGTGGCCCATCACAAAATTCTCAAGTAGCACTCTTGGTTGGCGACCTAAGCATGCAGGAGGTGCAGGCAGGCTACCGTCGCGAGCGGCGGCGCGTGCTGCGCCTGCAAACATCTGCAACAATGAGTCTTTTCACCTTGGACGTCAATATCCAGCTAAAATGGTGAAAATTTCAATCAGTTTTGAATGGTGCGCGCTGTGAAAGGGCTACCTGCTCCCAGAAAACAATCGGGAAAAATGGGGAAAGAAGAAATTAACGAGGAAAGTGTTGGGGGGTGAGCGGCTGATTTTTTCAAGGGTGCAATAAGCAGATTGGCAATCTGGTTATTGGAGGTGGTACCAGTACGGGAAATGAATTAATGACATATATAGACTTGATACTTTGTGTTTGCTAATCTAACCCCATTCCCTTAGTAGAGTAGATATAGATATATATATATAGAGTTACCCAAATCAGGGACCCAAAATGAAAAAATCCGAACTGAACCAATGCTTCTGGGGATGTGTTTAATCTTAGTGTTAGGGGGAAGAGGTTATAGAATGTTATAGAATAGGTGGTTCCAAGGCGTAGCCCAAGAAAATCTAGTATTTGAGCTGGAACATTGATTCGCATGCCACGGTGTCACCAAAATTGTTTCCTTTCAGGATTTTTTCATGGTCACCCACAAACAATTCCATGATCCCACACAGTAACAACAACCCCAGCATAAAATCAGACAGCAATAAGCAGATATTGGATCTTAGGGTATAGATGCATTTTGGACTGTAATAAGCAGAAAAACCTCACGGTACGTGAGGGTTTTGTGCAATCTGCTTGTTTGCTGGCAGTGGCATCAATCTGCTTATTTAATGTCCCGCACTATAATACATATTAGGCATTTGTCTCCTGATGCGATTCATGTATACTCTTGTGCTGTCGATCCTGCATTGTATCATCGGCATGCGACCACAGGCTCATGCGTGTGACGGTTGCAAATGTGGGCATTGGCCTGAGCTTCCGGGATGGAGACGCCAACCCTTATACATGAGGGGAATTTAAACAACAACACTGGGGATATATCATGGAAATATGACATTAACATCAGTAACTTAATGGCTCAGTGGCTGACGAGAAAGTGTTTCACGATGAAATTTCATAAGGGTGAAACAACCAGGACCTTGCTGGGCCTTGCTTCCCAAGGCGAGGCGTTTGGGCGTGCCGCACTTGTGGCCATCGCGCGTCAAGGTGGCCCATTGGCTGTTTCAGAGATTTCTTTTTGCGCGTACTCTGTACTGTATTTAATAATGATTTTGCCTGTCCAATTTGCAATCTTTGAAGTGGAAAACACCCGGAAACAATGTCGACGCGTTTAACATCATTTGAAAAATGTGGCCTTTTGGGCAGGTTTTCTTTCTGGCCATCCTGACGTCTGTGATCAATTTTAGTGTTTTCCAGTATTTGCACAATGCTGGGGCCCAAGACTGGGATGGAAGGGGTCTGCATGGGCGGCACCGATTTACAAACGTCTTGGAGCAAATAGCCTTTTGTTTGAACCTTCTGCAGCTGCCATGTTTTTCTCCCGCTGCTTCCTGAACGTCCTTTTTACATTTTTACAGTATTAGTCGTGTTGTTCGTGCAGAGGCAGTTCCGCCAAAACCCTAGCCCCTAGCAACATGAAACCCAGCCCTACAACACCAGAATCCTCCACGTGCCACCCCATCCAATTTTTTCCTGAATCAATCATCAAAGGCTATGCTATGGACATCCGCGGTTGATGATTGCCATGTTTGATCATGTTGTTATATATATAATATATATATATACACATTATATGTAATCAAAAACCAGGGGAAGAGGAGAACATATTGAAACGAAACCATGGCCTGAAGATTGGACTTGGTTGCCATCTGCACGAGGCCAATGTCGCGTACCTCAACTTGTCCTCTCCAGCTTCAGAAGAGATTGTCTGCAAATTGCCGCGGGACCCGCCGAAGAGATTTACAGCGTTTGATGGGACAATGGATGACCTCGATGACATGCTGAATCTTTAGTGATAGGTTTTGGAGCTGGATGATATGAAGTGTCATCTTCAGATCTTAGTTCAGCTGGGAAAAATTATGAGAAGCACCACAGCACCACGCATCCAGTGGCGCAGGAGGAGTGTGCCAGCAACCCTGACCCAGCCAGCTGCACCGTGGATCTGGAAGACCGCCGCTTTTGGAGAGGTGCCTTGGGGCCTTGGGGCCTTGGGTGTGTTGAGGTGTGAGCATTGAGCACATCATGCCCTGCACTCCACCCCTGCAGTTTCTTTTTGCTCAGCTGCGTGCTGAGGGGTTTGGGTTTGGGAATGATCCTGGGGTGGCAGCCTTCCGGGCTGGAGAAAGCATCATGGCTGGGCCATGTGCAGCGGCTACGTGATCTGCTTGATGAAGAGTGCCTGGAAATACGGAGACGCTGGGCAAAACATACAGGATGTCCAGGTTGTCGGACGTGTCAGGGGAGAGGGTGATGATGGCTGGCCATAGGAGTTGTACAGGCTATGTTGGTTTTTGATTGTTTTTGTGCTTTGATGTTCACTGGCGGGCGGGCTAGACTCAGTGACAGCAGAAGCCACAGCAATCCGTCTCAAGAACATATTTATAGTGGCCCAAGATAATCCAGAGATAGAACCTTGCCTTCCAATATTTTTGGCCAAGAATGTGGACGTCAACCATTTTCATTCTCCTACGTGGGAGCGAGAACGACTGGTCACCTCCAGAAGACGACCCAGGCCATTTGAGCAGTGACTCAGCTGAGCCTGAGAGTGAGATCCCGGTGGCCAGATGGAACCAGGATCTCCCGGATGGATCCGATGGCGTCTCTGGAGCCTTTGCTGAGCTGCAAGATGATTGGACGGGTCGGGAAGCCAATGAGGCTAGCAATTTGACAGAAGGGTTGTGGAGTTGTGGATGGTTGTGGCATGTTGTGGCCATGATTGGTTTCACCTGACTGGACCTGAATGCCTTTATATGCTTTTGTGGTGGAACTGAATCAGTCGGCATATCCCTGGAGGTGGTGGCCCTCATCAAATCTGCATTGGCTTTGGCGAGCCTCTACCAACAGAGTGCCCTTAGCAAACTGAGGGCAAAGGCAGAGGCAGAAGATGCTGAGGCTGACGGGTTAAAGGCTGCCGGCAGCGCGAAAAGCGTTGAAAGACAGTCGCTCATTCCAATTCATTCGAGTTCAGGATCTTCAACTTTTCGTGCTGGTGGCTTTGAAATACAAGTGGAACTGATACAGATACACATTCTGTGACAGTGAGTGTTTTTTTTTGAATGGTCGCGTGGTTTGATGGGCCAAGGTGGCCAGATGAAGCGTCAGGATGGTGTAGTGGCAAAATGAATCAACTTTACCCATAAGACTGCACCATATTTGACTGGTGCATTGTCTGAGCAAACTTGAAAGGGAGATGCTAACATCTTTCATAGTAATAGAGTTTGATGAAACGTGCCTCGCCGAACTCTTGATAGATCTTCATTGTAAGATGACTTAACAGCATGACAAGTGACTAAGGAGAGTGGTCTCTGGTGGAAGCGAAACACAAAGCTCAGCAGTTGGAGGATGAGCGTTTGCGGCAGGAGACGGTCAAAGACGGTTCAGTTATTGCAGATTTTGCATCGAGGTGTGAAAATGTTTCCCAACTTTCCAAACCCATGTGATTCTCAGGCTAGGTGGATCTCGGTGGTACCCGATGTTGTGACGCCAGGACTGCCACATCCGCGCCCTTCAGAGCAACGCTCGACAAGGCCGTCTCCTCCAGAAGCGACGCCGAGAAGCGGCACTTCGTGGCTTACTCCACGGCAGATGCTGAGGCGAGGGGTTGCAGCTGGTTGGGTTTTTGGGGAAGAGTGGATGGTTTATATCAAGTTATTTGTGCCATTTTATGCCAATGATCCAGTTGTGTCATTTGTATCATGTTTTTTTTGGGGGGGCCATGTTTCAACTTTTGGGTATTTTTTGTTTGGGCCAAACTTTAAATACCCAACCCTTTCAGTGGATGCCAACAGAGATGCTTGAGGCGGCAGAGCAGCGAGGAGAGCTTCGCCGGAAGTTGTCTGAGGCCGAAGTGGCTCGAGACTAGGCAGGGGCTGTCGCCCGCGGGGCACACCTGTTGATCTTTGAGCCGTTCGAAAAAATGTGGGCTTGACCAGATGTGAATTGTATATATTGTATAGCAGGGCCATATACATCCATGCGATGTGATTTCTTTTTTTCATTTCCAGCTATTGTCAGGTATGGTATTGTATCACACCATTCGTCCCTTTGCGGGGTGGGGACACACATGGTATCTGACTGGTATTAGTTGACCCTCGCGTTGTGGACATTTACCAATTCAGTAAACATAAATCCACAATGATCAGAAGCAGGCGGATTACCAATGATTATCCATAAACATCCTTTAATTAGAAAAGTCCATAAGAAATCCCGTAGATGGACAATCACATGTCACAGGGTATGCAAAACCTTCATTTGCGCTAGGGGGCGACCCTATGCCGATACGTCTGTTTTGCATGAGTCGCCTCAAAATTTGTGAGCGCAGAAATCCTCACGACCGATGGGGACGACCCTAATTTGTGGCATGAAAATGAACAAGTAATTTTGTCCGTTCACATTGCATACATGGAAGAGGCGCGAAAGGTGGCGCTGAGGCAGGAGGAGGACAGCAGAAGATGCGGCACAAATCAAGAAATTTTCTGGTGCATCATTGGTTTAGATAGTTTAGATGTTCTTTAAGTTTAATGTGCTGTTGTGATGCTGTTTTGATTTGGCGGTAGAAAGTCGGTGCTGGATGTTGCTGGTGGAAATTTGAGCTTCAGTAGTGCCAAGGTGAGGGAAAGGGCAGGGTTGGAGGACCCTTTGGGACAAGCGATCGCACAGAACAGTTTGCAGCCATCAGAAACATGTTTTCTTGACATTCTTGGGCCACGTGCGTCCATTTCTGGTTTGAATCTGCTGCCATCTTCTGAAAGCCTAGCACAAGCTTCGGTAAACAGCCGCCCTCAGTTGGTTTTCGATCTTCCAAGCCATGGTTAGCACGATGGATATCGAGACTACTCCAAACTTTGGGGACCTGAAGGGCATCAGCGACAGTCAAATTCGCCTGGGCTTCATCCGGAAGGTCTATGGCATTGTTTGCACTCAGGCAGGGTGAAGGACCCTGTATAGAGCTGCAGTATTTGTGAGGTGGAATCAAAGGGTTTGTTTGCGGCTTTGTGGAAAGTCCCCATGTGCGAGTCTTTTCCCCGTCTTGTTTTAAGTATGCACTTGACGAAAGGTGATTCGATGGGTAACATTTAGGTCCGTGTTGAGTAACTGTGCGTGCGCCCTTCTGAGGTTGTTGCCACAGCCGTCTTTGCAGCCCTTTGCTGTGGACCTTTGAGGCATCCGGCCACCAGCTTTGTGATGCACTGGCCCAGCACCTTTCGTTGGGGCTCTTTGATTGCGACAGGCTTGTCCCTGCTGCTATGCCATGCAGGCAAGAACAGTTGCCCGGTTGTGCAATTCGATCATTTTGGACCTGCGTGTTTGTCGTAGGCGGAATTTCCATGGGACTATAGTGCGCCGGTTGTTACAAGTCAGGCGAAACCTACCTGGACCTAACAATGCTACGTAGCTTCAGGGCTAGTTTTCGTGCTTTTCCTCTGCAAGCGCCAAATCACGTCACCACTGGCATGATCCATGAAGTCAGCATAGAATCGTTCGTACCTGGGGCATATACTATACCGCAAATATCTTCCAGTCGAAGCAATGAAAAAAAGCGGATCATCCGAGGTTATCCCGTGAATTTCGTGGGCCTCTGTGCTCTGACCGCCGTCATGGCATGTGATGTGGGGGTCATCAGTGCCCTTGCCGCTTCAGCGGGCATGGGCTCGTTGGTGGCAGAGGCGGCTGTGATCACGGCCCTACTGGTGGCAGGCTTGACGTTGCTGGGCTGAAAAAACGGCAGACCACCGGGGTGTTCCCCCTCAATGCCCTCAACATTTATTACTTGATCAGATCTGAGACTCGTACATGCGAGGATGCAGATATGCAGATAGAGATGAAGGCATACCATGTCCAACTGCAAAAACGTGAGTCACCATAACTGTAACTCATAACTCATAACATCTTAGAACCAAGCCAAGAGCCTTGGATTGCACTGCATTGCAAGACTTGCCGAAACTAGTGGTGTGGAACAGTAGCGCCACAGCAGGAGGATTCCCCCTTGGCAAACCTGGTGACTAGTGACCATTGACCAAACGGCAATGGCTGAGGCTATACACCTTCCGCTCCAAACGCGATTTTTCCTTCTTGGGCGCTGCGCTATGGCCTTTGACGTTTGGCTTTTTTGGCTTTGGCTTGCTGTGCATGTTCTTCCCCTCCTTGAACACCGGCATCGTGGGTCTGTTGGTCTCTTTCGCGGGTGCTGGGATCTTCTCGGCCTACCTGGTCTTTGACACCTGGCGCATTTCCCAAGAATTGGACGTGGACGATTACGTGGAGGGTGCCATTCAGCTCTACATGGACTGTGGTTGCGAAACGGTTTATATAGACCTGAGCGCTGTGTGATTAAAAACAGACAGTAGTGTGGGGATGTGTGGGGATTTCGATTTGTGGGAACCCTTGCGATTTGCAGATATTTGCAGGACATTGTCAACCTCTTCCTCTACATCCTGGAAATCCTCATGCAGTTGAGCAAGGGCGACAGTCGGGATTAACCGACGCGGTTGTAATCCTGGGAACTCATGGTAGAACGAGGGCCAGTGGGCACTCTTCAAAGATCTTCAATTCGTATGCTTTTGGGGGGAGCTGGATGTCCCCTTTTTTGGTAGTGAGACGCCTGCCGAAGCAAAATGCACAGAGCTGGGCATGAAGTCTTTTAAGTCAGCACAGCTGTTCGGGGCCCAAATGCGGGTCTCAGGGAGAGGAAACTGCGAGCTTTCCCAGACAGTCACAGACTCCTCGTCGTCCAAGCGAGGAAAAGCTGCCTTGAGCATCCTTCAGATGGCACTTTTTTGCAGCGAGATCTGGGTCCACAAGCAATTAGCTTCCAACAGTAAGACCTCAGGGCCAAATGGGTTGCATTGTCCCCGCGCTTCGTGCAGGACCTCAGAATCCAGTTGGCACAAAGAGACTGTGAGCTGGAGGACGGCGCAGGGGACAGTTGGAGTGCGAAATAGATCTGAAGTAGAACATGGTAGAACATCCTCCAAAGGTATTAAGTTGATGCTCATTATATATATATATATATATACTGTGTATATATATATATTTATATCCATTATATAATATACAAGCATACCACCACATTTGGAAGGTGCGGGTCGCAGGAGTTGCGGCAGAAACTCAGCGAAGAAGCTGTGGTACAGGTGCAGGCTGCCCGGGCCGCGTCGGCACAGGCGCCTGCGGCGGCAGCGAGCTTGCGGATTTGCAGATCCGAGGAATGCCCAGTGGAGGTGCCACATGTTCGGATCGATTGTGGTTTCAGTGGATGGTTTGCCTCACACTCTTACAGACTCTTATTTGATCTTATGTGCACATTTGTTATACCCTTCTAGACTCATAGATCTCATAGTAAGCGCTTGTAAGATGCTATTTATAACAACTTCGCTAAAGCTGGAGACTCTGAGGTGACCATCGTTTTGGATTGAGTTGTTGAGGCGTCATGGAGGCACAGACCCAGGGTGTGGACACCGTGATGGCCACCCCTCGGCAGCACTACGAGCCGCCTAGCGCCTCCAGATCGCTTCCGGCGACTATCCCAGAGAATAGGCCGTTGGGATATCTTGGGATCCCTTGTGAGGAGGCTGGGCAGTTGACACAGTGGTGATTGCATAGTGGATGTGATTGGTGTCTCCAAGATTTTCCCTCCAAGCAGGCCTGCGAAGAAGCCCGGTGCTCCCATGCCCACAGACCTGCGATCTTTAGGCGAGACCGGTTGGAATCTGGCACAAGCCTGGTGCCGTAGCCATTTGTAGCCCATTAATGTGGGCAACCCAGTGATAAACCTACCATTCGGGGATGGTTTATACCACCCCTTTATGTTGATTTCGGGATGGCTTATTATGGGGTTTGCAATGGTTTACCACATTACGGGTCTTATCAAAGGAAGTTGGGAAGCATCTTCCGAGTTACGGATGACTTTTATTCAAAAGACTTTACATCACATAACAATACATCTTGAAGGGTGGTGTGACACTTTACATCACATAGCAATACATCACGAAGGGTGGTGTGAGACTTTACATCACATAACAACAAAACAATACATCAAGGGAAGTGGTGACTATGACGAAGGGTGGTGACGAAGGGAAGTGGTGACGAAGGGAAGTGGTGACGAAGGGAAGTGGTGATGAAGGGAACATGGTGATTTTGGGAAGTGGTGACTAAAGGAAGTGGTGACTTTGGTAAGTGGTGACTTTGGTAAGTGGTGACTGCAGCGGCTGCATGACTATTGCATGGGGTTTGTGTTGGGGAGGAAGCCGGAGCACGAAACCTTGCGGTGGCTGCAGCCGGCGATGAAAGGTACCTCGTGTGTGTGTGTGTGTACCATCTGAACAGATGTAAAACTTCTGATTGGTTTTCACTAATTTGCAGGGGAGTGGTGAGCAATGATGAAGTCACCACTCAACGAAGACGCTTCATCATTTGCTGTGATATGACGAAGGGACGCCTTTGTCACGTACCTGCTTTTTTCGGACATAGCAAGGGGCCAAGCTAAGAACCCCAACCACAATCTTATACAATTTGCTGCACTGTTGTCGCAATCTGGAATTACTTTTGGTCATTTACTATTGATTCAGTTGCATCAGAACCTTCCTCAGAGCAAGGACGTAGAAAGCACCTATGTATTATTTTGTTTACATGATCGCCGACAACATCGTCGCCGATGGTATTCATCTAAGTTTCGCCGACGTTATTCTTCGCCGATGGTATTATTACTGGTTTATTCATTCTTTTTGACGTCGATTCTGAACCCTATGACCATTCTGAAGTACTTCTATTATTCGTAGGATGCATTGTTAATTTCAGTGTTTCGTACTTAATCTGCATGTTTCAGGATTCAGTTCCTGCCGGATCATATAATGATCCATTCTTGTCTAGTGTGATTTCCATGGTGGCTCCGACATGGTGCCATGGAGCCATTTGAGGCAACCCTTTTCAGGGTGAGTGTCGACAGTCTTGAATTCTGAATTCACACATTTTAAGTTAGTAATTCGTTTAAGTAAAGGGCAACCATCAGCCTTGCGGTTTGTCAGCCATTTTGAGATCTCCTGCTGCTCCGGATGTCCCAGGGCTCCCAGTGATCTGTTCTTTCAAGCGAAGCCATACCGAACATTCAGAAACCTCCGTTTTTTGCAGCAACGTTTGCAGCGAAAGTGCATCAAGTCATGACATATGAATCAGGCAGGCCCACGTCTTGCAGGAGTGGTATTCTTCTTTTTGATGGTTGTCTGGTGAGGTTAAACATTTTGTGCATCTAATTCGATGGAACTTGAAAGCCGTTTTATGCCCTTGTGGCTGACTTGACCACGGTCCCGGTGCAGGGAATAATCGCACGAATTTGTAGGCAGTTAGGGACTGAATCCTGTATGGGAAAATTCTTACAATTGTTCACTTTTGTTCTGATCTCCTGAAGCAATGCATCCGTGGAACACTCCGCCAACATCATGGCCTGCTCCACCGCAGCCTTCGAACCCATCTTCGACGTGGCAGCAATCAACACCGAACGCACATTTATTTGGACATCCCTCGGCTTTGCATCCTACATGGTCATCCTCAGCTTCGCTCATGCCGTCTACATCAACCCCCACATCGTTGCCGTTCACCTCATTGACTTCGGCTCCTCATGCAGTACCAGGTCCACAGCTAGTACCTACCATGCCTTCGCCTTTGGCTCCTGAACCAACTATGGTGCACACCGCTCCGTCGACTTTCCCATCTCCTATGGCACCCACCGCTCCACCCACGTGGGCTTCCCCTCCGGCTCCACCGCCTACATCGACTACACCACCTACATCGACTATGACACCGACGCCTTTGCCCAGTTCTCCATACCCACCTCACCACATTCAACCTCCATTACAGATGGACGCATCGACGGTCTCTCCAAATGAGCCTTCACCACGGCCCCCAGCAGTCAAAGCAGCTCCCAGGCATCGCCCTGACAAAAGACCGGATCGACCGCGCAGGCCAGCTCCGAAAACCCCTCCTCACGCTGCACCACCGGCACCTACGACAGCACCGACTTCATCCGTGTCACCTGAACTTGCATCCCTGGGTTCCACCGCACAACAACTGGCTGAATCTGTTCGACTTATTCAAGCTCAGCAACTATTAATCATGGATTCTCAACGGGCACAAGAACAACGTCAACTCCTTCTTCAACAAGATGAACCTCCACCGAATCCTACACCACCGATACCGCCACCTACACCTACACCACCACTGATCGCCACGCCTCCACCTGCACCGAAAGCCAGACCCACCGAACCGGACGTTCAGGACCATCGCATTGTCCCAGCTCCAGCCATCGCTTCTCCTCACCAACCACAAGTTCCACCACCACCAACACGCCGACCACGATCCCGAACTCCAAGATCACGTTCCCATCGACCTTCTGTACATTCTCATCGCCATCGCTATTCTCCTCCACGTGCAGAGCGACCTCGTTCTCCTCTCCCTCGTCATCGATCATCTACGAAACCCGACAAGGGCCGCAGAACCCCATCTCCATACAGACGACGCTCACCACCACGACGCCGGTCTCCTGTGGTTCCTCGACGTCATCGCTCCCATCCACGCCCACGCTCCGCGACACCACGCCACCGATCCCGAGGCCGTGAAGTCATACTTCGACCTGCTGCAAACCCATCCAATCCGAACTACATCCCCACTCCCGATGCTGATGACACCTGGGGTACATGGAACGAAAGCCACTACACCGACACCTCCGACCACCACACTGCTCGACCCAATTCTCCTACCGATCCACCACCATCGGA
This sequence comes from Cladocopium goreaui, assembly GCA_947184155.2. Lineage (NCBI taxonomy): Eukaryota > Dinophyceae > Suessiales > Symbiodiniaceae > Cladocopium > Cladocopium goreaui. The sequence continues at coordinate 46,736 of CAMXCT020000657.1, read as the reverse complement.
ACCACCAACCAACCCACCAACCCACACTTCAGCACCACTCGGCGCGGTGTCCTTCCGAGTTCCAGACGGCGACAGTGAAAATTCTGAGTTTGCAGATACCATTTCGCTCACCAAGTTTGACACGAATGACATCGACCTCGATGAAATGGTGGCGGCGGCCAATGACCCCCATAGAGTCCGTTGCCTGACTGAGCTTGGCCCCGATCATGTTGTTCCCCTACGCCAATCATTGACCCCGGCTATCTTGCAGCTCTTCAACCAATTTGTGGACGCGATGTTCGAACAGTTGGCTAAACCATACCGCACCGTCAACAACCATCGTATTTGGATCAAAGCAAGCCAAGCCACCGTCAGGAATATTGCCAGGGCCTTTGCACAATCCGACTTGCTGGACATCGAACTCGCAAGGCAAACACAAGCCTTCTACATTGAGCCAGAGAACTTGCTGACCATCACGGTTCCCACAGGATTGAAGAAGAAACCAATCTACCGTGGCGAATACATGGGCACCTACCTGATCTACCACAAAACAAGTTGGGAATCAGTTGCCAAAATTCTTGCTGAAGACTGCATCCGCCCGGCAACTTGGACAAAAAACGAAGCCGGCATACCGACTCAATACCCGTGTTACGGGTTCTTCGGAATGTCCTCTGAGATCGCAGACACCGACAACCTACCCGGCTATGCTGTCAAGATCTGTACCTCTCAGCTCTACAAAATAGGCAAAGGACAAAACCCATCAGGCCTACTGGCCATATGCCGCTCACCCAAATGCATCCGTGCCCTAGCTGGAGGAAATGACCAAATCCAACGCTTGTGCAACCTTGCGGGCATCGCCAAGGGCAAAGACAATGCAACGGCTATGAACTCAAGCGCCGCATCTATATGCTACGTTGCCTCCACTCACACGGTTTTCCCGGGCTTGATCACACACCAGACTGCGGAGACCAATGCACCTTCGGAACCCCCTGATGATTCTGCACGTTCAGTACGACCTGACCCTTCTGCCGACGCCCCAGAACCTTCGGAGCCGCCCCCAGACGACTCTCGCGACACACCGAGCCACCGTGAGACTGCTGCCTCTGGCTCTCGGGACTATGCTCGCCGATCTTGGCACGACAATGCTTCTTGGGACACTTCAACCTACAGCCGCCGAGATCGCCGCTCCTCATACTATGAAGACCATTCTCGCGACCAGCACCATGAAGGCCGACCTCGTTCTCGGCATTCGACCCACCACTCCAAATCTCGTTGGTGAACTATTTACCCTTGAGGAGCACCGAAACAAGTATCGACTATTCTACGTCAGCGATACAGTGAGCCTAGTGGCCCAGCCCGATCATTTTGGAGTAACAATGCTTCTCCCGACATTCGGTATTGCCGCCACTTCTTCCTCAAAAGGTTTGTGAATCGCTGCATGCTCATGTTTTTGATCCTTTCGTCCGATTCGTTACCACTTTACGTTTCACACACTGGGACCACGTATTATGTCTCACACTTTTTCAATTATACATTACCCTTGTCTCACCTCGACACTTTCCGCAGCTTTCATTCGGCAGTTCGAGCGCCTTTTGACCTATTATCTCGTGATCCTCTCTACATCATGGCGTCCCAGGACCTGATCTCCCAATACAGCACGGATATGAATGGAATCCCTCCTTCCCAGCCGGATCGTTCGCGCACACCACCTCGTCATCAACATGGATGGCACCAAGCAGTACCGGCGTTCCGTGGCCCGATGCACTATGCCATGACGACCCATCGACCATTTTGGAACCCACCCGGAATACCGCCTCCGCCACCTACGTCTCCATCGTTCCCAACACGCCCACCATGGATTTCACCTACGGCACCTTTTCCGCCCACGCCGCCTCCGAGCTCACAGGCACCTCCCAACAACGCCAACTTTGCACCTCAGCGTCACCCTTTTACACCGAGATCACCGAGACCCATGTCATCCCCAGGAGCAAGTTCCTCTGTCAACGAAGGATATACATGCAGACCAATTGAAATCCCACCAGTGGAGAACTGGAAACCTGATGTCGACTTCCACGACTCCAACAAGATCAATGGTTTGGACTTCCCCTCCCGAATCCGACAGAGCAGATTTTCAAGCTACAAGGACATTGAAGGGATGGATCCTTTACAAGTCCCACTCTGGAAGTTCTTGTACCAGGGCTTACACAATACTTGGCTTCGCCGAGTTGCATACGGAAGAGAAACCTTCGTCCTTCCTTTTGACAATATAGGCACTACAGTATTTGTTGCCGAATTGGTGTCACAACTACGCACCCGCAATGTAGACTTGGACAAACTTGCTACATTTCGAGCTCGTTCAGCAGGCCAATGTCTCAATCAGAAGGAAGCCACCCAAAACATGGCCAAAGATGTCGCTCAACTTCTCCAATCTTGGCTCCCGACTCAACCCTCTGCTGACGTGGCAAGCCAACAACGCATTCTTGAACTGGAAGCAGAACTGGCCAAGGTCAAATCGGCCGCTACCACCTCACCAGCTACGGCACCCCCGGGCTCCACTCCGGCCACGACACCGATAGGACGTGCACTTCAAGGACAACCTGCCGCTTCTACGACCTTTGACCCCTCAACTCTGCTTATCTCTCCGGGCTCCGTGAACACTTGGCTCGTTGACAACCAACCCACATCATTGTCGGACACTCAATACACCAAGTGGTTGAAAGCCTTGAAGCTACCACAGCCCAAACAGGACATCCTGGAGAAGAACTTGGAAAAGGTCAATGAATGGTGGCAAAACCAACCCGATGATGCTTCGAAAACTATCCAACGCGCAAGCGTGGCTATGGGTATCGACCCTTGCAAGCACAAGGGAGCCTCCACGGATGAAGTAGTCCTCAAGGTCATGACGGTGGCGCTATTGATGCAATCCTGACTAGCAGCCTATTTGAAAGCACCTGGCTCAAAAGCAGCCAACATTATGCGAACTTTGGCCGTGGCTCATTCCTGTATTCTTGTTCTCGCACTATTGTCTCCTTTCACGTTGTCCCCTTCTGTTGATGTCTTTTTTGCTTTTCGGATGCTTCAAACAGTATTGATGGGCCAATATGTGTTATTACATCCACGGGCCAATCCGAAACTCCAAGCCTTGCTAAAAGGCACTCCGATGCAGAGTATTTTCTTTTGCAGATCCTGGGATGACTTGTCTGTCGCCCTCCAATGTTTCAAGCATCCCCAGGCGGTGTATATTCGTTTCTGCCACATTGCGAATTTTCAACCTAAGTTTTACATTGGCTCCACGTCTTCATTTGTTTTAGACCGCGAACACTCTCGCTATCGGAAATTTCTGCAAGTGCAACAACATAAATTCGTGCTGGCCGAAGTAGCCTTACGGTTTTGGTGTAGATTTGACAATTTCTGGATGTGGTCTGTTTTCCCGATCTACACCAATAAATCCAACTTTTGGGCTTTGGAACAGGCCTTAATTCAACTGTGGCAACCTCGATTGAACACTCCGTTCATTTACCAGTTTTTCAACTGCCGAAAGGGACTCATTGCACGTACCAAATTTTCCGCCTCTCGACAATTTGGAGCATTCTCCTTGTGGCGGAAACTTCGGTGGCGATCTACACCCCATCATGTTCGACACGCTCTTCATAGTCCTCTCTTCCATCGACGAGTACAACTTTGGGAGATTATCCAGGATTTGGGCAGTAACTCCGTTCGACGCTTCCACATGGAGAAGAAATTACGATCCAACGAAATTGGAGTTCAAGGCTGCTACTTTATTCGACGTCTTGCCAACAACCTTGGAGAACCCCAAAGGTCGTACGCCGTCAATGCCATTGACCGAGCTTTGACCTTCTGGAAAGCCAAACGAGTCAGAAAACCGGTTCCTCTTCGTGCGCCTTGGCTACTATGCCCCAATTGGACTCGGGATCTTCGACGGCTACTCACCTCCCACGTTCATCAAACTCGACATTACAACACCACATTGCAGAACCCTTCCACGGCGATTGTTTTCACAAAGTTCCCCTCGGTGATGGACAGCTTGTGCAATCACAAAGAAGCCGCTACCAAGTGGGCTGATGACGAAACCCCACAGTGTGCATGTGATGCCTTGCGACCTCATGCCCTTCATGGTCTCCAACCTGATCACCACCTGGTCCTCGACGGCGACACCCTGCATTTCGATGATGGCCCACACACATCCATTGCGACTGGTTCGCTCCAAAACAAAATCTTCCCACCTTCCAAAGAAATCCAGACATCGCTTCGCCTGGCTCTGCGGACGTGGACTACCCGGAACTCACTTCCTTCCATACAAAAGTCCCATATTGATGAGCTTTGGCATCGTTCTATTCAATCCCACTACCACACACTCAACAACCACATCACTCACAAAGACATCGTCCGCTTCAAACGTCTTTTTCCAGAAGCCGTCTTCCACAACGAGGACAAGCGAGCTACATCCCTACGAATATACTGCCCCGTACTCTACTTCCAGTGCCTCACCACCACCTTCGCCGACCCGTTGGTATTTCGCAAATTGGAACAAAGCCCGAGTGACATCATCGAACGGACCATCGCCGAGATCAACCGCCATTTTGGCAAAGCATACCCATGGGCACTTGGTGCTGGACGAGACCTGCCGAATGCCTATGTTCTACCCAAACGGAAAAAGCAGTTCAAGGCCGGACGACCCATTGTCAGCTTCTTCACGGCGCCTTTTCGACCTATGTTGAACTGCACTGCCAAGCTGATCTACAACCTTCTACCCCAAGCGTTTCCCCACAACCTGGCAAAGGGTGATGTATTTGATCTCATCAAGCTCCTCAAGGACACCGACTTCGATTCGCTCCCCACTCCCCGCATACACAACCAAGATCTTGCGGGCTTTTCACAAGCATTGACACTGACCGCTTCATCGCGAGCTGGCGACTGACCTTGCAGTTCCTCTCGACCCTCATGAACACCGACCCCGACGAGATCATCTCCGTGAAGGCAACTCCGGGCAACAACACAGGGGACGTAGTCAAAGGCCGCACATGCCGTACACTCAATGTGACAAGGAAGATCTTCATTCGGGACATTGAACGCATCATCCTCATGTCTTTGAAAATGACTCAATTCTCCATTGGCACTACGGTTTTTGAACAAATTCGAGGATCCCCTATGGGCTCCCCACTTAGTCCAGCATTGTGCATGATGGTTGTCGCACTGTCTGAAGAGATCTGGTACCGAACCTACCGCACCACCCTCAGCAACATGGATCTTACAGCTCGCCTCCTTCGCTATGTGGACAACAGACTGTGCTTGTCGGACCCCGGCTGGGACTACGAAATCTGCTTCGCCAATTTCCTCCACCCGGAGTTCTACGGCCATCCTATCGTTTTGGAAACGGAACCGGACCAGGAGTTCCTGGGCTTTTCGAGTTCGAGCCCTTTGCCCTGCGCTACAGCCCTCCACGCGACTTCAACCAGGTCATGGCACCATTTTCCGCATCACCTTTGGCCGTCCAACTTTCGGGTTTTGTTTCACGCTTATTTCTGGTCGCCAAATGCGCGCACCCTGCCCACGAACGAACACGAGGTTTTGCCGCATTGCACCGTTTGTACAGATCTGCAGGATTTACCGAGCCCGATCTTATCGCTGCTGCCAAGCCGATTCGTCAATTTTTGCACGTTTCCTCATTGTGGTAAAATCCGGAACCGTCCTGCTGCCGGCGCTTACGTTTCACCATTCACATCTGGCTGACCGTTTCACCTATTTGGATCATATTAGAATTTATTCGATCTTGGAATAATTGCGCTTCTCCAGCTGGCTTACCCTCAAACTCGGCCTCTTTTACTTGCTGGCCCATATTCATTCGACGCATTGTCATGGCTTCCTCGTCTCCTACGACGTAATTCCGATTCAAGAACCAGTGTTTCTTCAATTTCTTCATGATGTTCACCATGCTTACCTTCTACTACACCGAGCAATGGCGCTACTACCACCCACGCTCATTCCAAACATTGAACCTACTCCTCTTCCTAGTACAGATATATGGAATCAACCTGATGGACTACAACCACATTACTCGGACCAGACCAACGCCTTCATTGACAATGCCATCATCCCATCGCCGGATATGGCGGAGGAAGAGACACTCATGGATGAACTGGTGGAAACCCATCTCCCTGAACCACACCAACACGTTGCCGCTCCGCCACCTGATGTCCTACCTGCACCTTCGAAGCTTTCTACCAGAACACCATCACCACCGAATCGTAAACAGAAAGCCAAATCCGCTCCAAAGGCACCTGCCAAGCGTCGTCGCCGACGTGACCAATCCCGATCCCGCTCCTCCAGCCCACTGTCACTCTGGACTTCCGAAGACAAACAGAAACTACGCACCTTGAAGGCTGACGAGAAATCTCGATTTTCATGGAAAGTGATCTCGACCAAGATGGGCAAGTCCGAAGAAGATGTTCGCTCTATGTGGAATAAGATCAAAGACAAACTGGGCTGACCTACGCCATATGCGGACCAAAAGGAAAAGGTCGTTTGCGGCACTGTATCCCAGCTTTACCAATCATTTGACCTTCCTTCTGGAATTTTTCTTCTCGTTAATCTTCTGAACCATGGGGGTGGTTGCCCCATTGAATTTTGACACGTCGTATCACACAACCCGCCAGCCATTTATTATGTCTCTCCGCATCCACCTGGACCGCTATTGCCAACTGCGAGCTATGTCCCACGAGAGGATCTCACCTACACGACGCTCACGCTCTCCGACACGGGCATCGTCCTCCGCTATGGGCTCCTCGTCACTTCAGCATCCACCCAATCGGACTCCGCCTTCGACACCCCACCAACCCGTTATTTTCCAATTGGACCTGAAGCCGATGCAGCAACTGGCCGTCCGCAACCCTTACTACAACATCTTGACCCCCAAGGTAGCGGGCAACCTTCCTACGGCCACCTATGATAGCCTGTTCCAGACGTTCAAGGTGATCTACCCGGACTATGCTCGCAGTCACTTTGTCTCCGACCTCAAAAAAGTAGTCACCGATACGCTGCTGCAACGCTGGTCGATACACCTACCAGCTTCCGACTTCTACATGATGATCGACAGCGATCAAGGAGCTCAGATGCTTGATGACCTTCCTCATTCTCTTCTGGACGTTTTGAACTGGTTTTATCCGTCATGGAAGACTCACCAACATCTCGATGCCTTCACGACCCGTGAGTGTTCACCTTTGCTGCTGACACCCCATCCAGATGCACAAGACACAGGCTTCGCTGTACATGTCCAAGTGATTCCCCGTGGGCATCCATTCATCACGGCCACCAGATATACTAAGGCGGCCGAGTGATTAGTTTTCCAAATAGATCTTGGCGATGCTCACATCTATGAGGAAAAAGGAAAAACATTCGTTATGAGGTCCGCCATCCTGGGTTTGGTTTTCCTTGGTCTCCTTTACTTCTTTCTTTTCTTTTCCTTTTGTTGATGTTCGTTATTCATCCCGTCATCATTGACCTTTCTCCTGGCTCTTTGGCTTCAGTCCAGCGCATTCCGAAACCATATTATTGTTGTTGTACACGATGACCTCCAACACGGATGATACTGCTCGATCGGCTTCACACCGTTCCCCACCTACATCCCTACATGGCCCTGTTCCACATCTACCTCCTGATGATCCTACTTCGGCATCGTATATCCCTCGCGAAGCACGAACCATCCCGACCTCGACAACTGTTCATTCCATATTCATCAAGAAGCTGAACTACCCGTTGTCTAACCGTCCGGATGAACTTTGGGTCGTGGAAAGGACCACGGATGGTATTGAAACGTGGAAACCTGTGGAAACCTTTCTGAAGAACATGCACCTCACCACTGATCAGGCGACTCTACGTACCACGGCTAATCATTGGCGCCGACACTATGACGTACCAATTCAATCATCATCCTCCTCCTCTACGACTACTGCCGTTCCTGTTCTACCACACCCTGAACATTCCAATGTCTATGTTTCCCAACCGTATGAAGCAATACCGGACCAACTCTATATTTTGCAGTCATGCTGGGGACGCTCTGCGCAACATCACTCTCAAGGAACTACCACCTCCTTATACTGGCCACCATGGCGGTCTACACCACCTTCGTCACCACCGGCAACATTACAACGTACTTTACATCTCACTCGGCCTACCGTCCCTCCTCAACAAGTACAAGGTCCACTGGATGCGAACGATACGGACCCGATGGATATGTCAGACTCCAGTGTGTAATACACCACATTATTTGTCGGCACCGGAAAAGAACAGGGCTTTACCGTCTTTTTGTGACCACTTTCTAGGTAACCCGTTTCTCTTCAATTTTCAACACTTTGAGCTTTATTCCTTGGTCATTATCACCTATTCTGCAGCTTGGGCTTTCCGCTTTATCTTCGACACTCGACATTAGATGCCATGGCTCGTTCTTCTCGACCCAATCCATATCGCGCTACATCAACGATTGAGACACCGCTGGGTACACGAACCATTGGATGGTTTGCTGGACATCGAGGCATTCCTGGTGATGCAAACCCTCCTCCAAACCGACCTGTTCTTATCCTGGTTGACTTCTCTCCTCTACAGGCATTGACTCATCGTAGCGAGCCTGACCGTGAACACTACATGGCTATGGCCAGCTCCAATTTCAGAAATGTTAGTGGCTACGAACTGGAGGCTCTATTTACCTGGTCACGTCAGATGGAACCAGTTGAAGCCGGCCTCATCCCAATTGCCGAACTACGCTTCTGTATTTCCAAAAGATTGAGGTCCCAATGGGACATCCAAATTGATCCCTCGAATTTGGAGTTTCGCTTTTGCGACCTGGACGGTGATACATTCCAAGTCTCCAATGATATGACGGTCTTGCAGCTTTTGGAGGAATACCGACCTGAATGGCGACTTCGGCAGTACAATTCCCGCGAATCCTCTTTGCTCATTCCGGGTACCACACAGCCTTTTGTACTACGTCTGCAATGCTACAAAATTAGCTCCGGTGTGATCCTGCCCTGATACGCTTGCCGGCCAAAAAAGACCATACTGCAAGGTTTTCCACTCTCCCTTGACTCCTCACCAACACACAGGATTCTTTGATTCCTACTTTATTTGACTTTGTGCTGTGGCTTCTCCGCCGTAATTGAACCGCTTGATTGGGGACTGGACTTCACTTTTATTTTTTTCTTTGTGAATGTTATCTTTTTCGTGATTGGCTTATATTTGCAATTCTTGATGCCTCAGCCGCTGTTGCACTATTTCTCGCATTTCTAACTGTTTCACCCATGGAACACAAACGAGACGCGACCGTGGCGGGCTTGTCTTGGCCTTCGAATCCTACCCGTGGACTCGCTCCTACCAACCCAGTTCAAGTATCAGACGCCCAGACTTCTGCACTATCAGGCCCTCCCGACACTACTACCAGCCCTACGTCGGCACCTCTGGTCAATGACAGTATGGCTCCTGACACGGGTACTATGGCCCATTCTGATACATATTCAGGACCAGCACCTCCTGGCGTTCCTTTTCCGACGGAGTCAAGTTCTACACACAACTACCTCCATCGTGCTCAATTCTCTTCTCGCGTGGTTCACCAGATCCAATTCAAGGTCATTACCCACTCCAACAACACCAGGGAGCTATTCATTGAAGAAATCCCCTTGTTAGGGCATTCCCGATGTCGTGACCCTGAACACTATTTTTATGGTCTTTCGGGCAACTGGGAGTGGTCCCTGCGCACAGCGGACTATTGGCGACATCATTTTGAGATTCCCCTTGTACACGGACACCATCCTTTTCACAATGTGCCCATTGAGACGACATCTCCTGGAGATGAACCGAGCCTGACCACCCGGATCCATGAATTAGCCAAAGATCTATCTGATACCTTGAAGGCTGCTACGGCATCTGGGGAATTCGATCAGACTTGGGCGATGGTTGAACGCATGAGCTTCCACGATGCTATGGAAGTCCTTCTACAAGCTCCGAATTCCTCTTCTGATTGAAGTGATCGCCCGTTTGTGCATTAGGTTCTTACAGGTTCATTTTCACTGGTGTATTGCCGATTCCGCCAGCGAAGTTCTTCCAAAAAACCAACCTCGCTACATGCGAGGTGTGTGTGTACCATCTGAACAGATGTAAAACTTCTGATTTGTTTTTCACTAATTTGCAGGGGAGTGGTGAGCAATGATGAAGTCACCACTCAACGAAGACGCTTCATCATTTGCTGTGATATGACGAAGGGACGCCTTTGTCACGTACCTGCTTTTTTCGGACATAGCAAGGGGCCAAGCTAAGAACCCCAACCACAATCTTATACAATTTGCTGCACTGTTGTCGCAATCTGGAATTACTTTTGGTCATTTACTATTGATTCAGTTGCATCAGAACCTTCCTCAGAGCAAGGACGTAGAAAGCACCTATGTATTATTTTGTTTACATGATCGCCGACAACATCGTCGCCGATGGTATTCATCTAAGTTTCGCCGACGTTATTCTTCGCCGATGGTATTATTACTGGTTTATTCTTTTTGACGTCGATTCTGAACCCTATGACCATTCTGAAGTACTTCTATTATTCGTAGGATGCATTGTTAATTTCAGTGTTTCGTACTTAATCTGCATGTTTCAGGATTCAGTTCCTGCCGGATCATATAATGATCCATTCTTGTCTAGTGTGTGTGTGTGCGGCGGGTGCGGCTGCGATCGTACCGGGCGCGAATGGGTTCCCCCTTGCATGGTGTTCTGCAATATGTCGTCGTGCATGTGTGTGCATAGTTAAAGGACATGATGAGGGGGCAGGAGCCCCTTTTAAAATAAATAAAATAAAAATAAAATGAAAATAAAATGGGTCAGACCCCAGCATTTATTTTGTGGGTGCATTTTATTTTTTAAGGTGCCTAACCCATCAAGTGAACTGACAGAGATAGCATGATAGCAAAGATGCACAGCTGTGAACGGTCTGATCATTTTATGAAACGTTCCAGAGATATGTTGGAGGTTGGGTCTTGCCATTTTGGGAGTTTTCGGGTTTTCCTTCAAAGATGGTTAAAAGAAGAAAACAAGACAAAACAAGATCAACCCAAAAGAAAATGCCGGAGCCCGAGGTCCAACAGTTGCATAACGTAGGTCCAACAGTGGCCAGGTGGAGGGTGCCTGACGTCATTTTCTTTTTGTACCTGTCCATTGTATTTTGCTTGGGTTTTCCTATCTTACCGTATGCCCTCTCATTTTATTGGCATTTTGTCCTTAGGCCCCTGCATTTTATTTTATTTTTAAAGGGGTTCCACCCCCCCCTGGCAACAGACGAGGGTGTTAAAGGGATGTTAAAGGGTGTTTTGGAATCTGCGCTTGCAGATCGCAGTGCCATGGCTGCATGATTGTTGTCGCGTTTTGGTGCCATGTGTGTCGAGGCATGCGGGTTAGACACGTGATGCTGCAAAACGCACTGTAATGGCTGCATGACTGTTGCGTGGGGTGCGTTTTGGGGAGGAAGCTGGAGCACGAAACCTTGTGTTTTTCTGTGTAAAGTGGCTGCAGTCAGCGATGAAGGGTACGTTCTGTGTGCGGCGGGTGTGGCTGCAGTCGTTCCGGGCGTGAATCGGTTCCTCCTCTGTGTTCTGCAACGGGTGCCTGTTCGTGTGTGCGTCGTTCCGTGCGTTTTTTGAATCACTGGTTGCATATTGTAGTGTTATGGCTGCATGATTGTTGTTATGTTCTGTTGCCATGTGCGTAGATACGCGCGGGTTAGCCACATCATGCTGCAAACCGCATTGTAGTGGCCGCATGGCTGTTGCATGGGGTTTGTTTTGGGGAGGAAGCCGGAACGCGAAATCTTGTGTTTTTTCCGTGTAAAGTGGCTGCAGCCGGCGATGCGGCTGCGGTCGTTCAGGGCGACGAACCGGTTTCTCCTCTGTGTTCTGCAACGTGAAGGGTGAAGTCTAAGCTTTGGAACGCAAAGCATTGCTTGGTGTTGCATTGGGCCGGGGTTGCGCGCAGGTCATGTTCTTGGACAAGAAACACATGCACGCATGGGCCTGGCTGGCGCACGGCGCATGCAAGTTCTATTCTATAGGTGAGAAAGGTCTTATAGCAACTATAACCCTAAGGCGGCTTCCGCCTCGCCTCCTGCGGGTACTACTGGCATACAAATTTTACGAGTAATAGCGTGATCGTCAATGCAGCAAATCGAAGGCTTCTGAATTGGGTGGACCTACCTATTGGATGATCACACATATGCCGCATGCGCCTGGGCCCAAGCCAGAGGCAAGTTGCTGAGTGGAAGTGGGATGTTGGGCAAGTGAGGCAGCAGTCAGGGACAGAGTTTCACCGGTGGCGAAAAGGCCCAAAGAATTAGTCTTCAATTTGCAAAGACCACATCTTCAGTGTCAGACATTTTAGATTGCTAGGAAATTGCGGGTTCCAATATGTCGACATGTTTCAATGGTGTAAATCATAAAAAATGTTTGGGATACAGCTGGAGTACCGGCCTCCCATTGTCTCCCAGGTTACCTGGGGATTTGGAACATGGGCGTAAGCATCCCCAGCGGAAGGATCTGAAGAGGTGATGGGACATGATGAGACATGTCTTTTAAGCTTTCAAGTGACTTTAAGTGATTTCAAGTGTTGGTTCTAAAAAGCAAGGAGTTGTGCAAGGGCACTTTGATGTCCACAACGGGCATCCGTTTCACTCTAGCCAAATCCATAGCACCCCATGCAGTCACGCTTCGGAAAAGACGTGCTCCGGGCAAGCTGAAGGAGGACAGAAAATGGAGCCACAACTGGGTTCCACAATGTTTTTAAGAAGGGCCTGAATGAGAAGAAAACCGAACGGGCTGCCAGGCGAAACACAAGTCAAGCGGAGGAGCGGTGACATAAGATATTAGATAGCTTATCCACTTTTTTTTAACCATGATGCATTGCATCCTGTCTCTAAATCGGAGGCAGGTCAAGAGAAAGACGTCAGCCACAGAGTTTGCAACGCTGCGTGTCGCAAAAGGATAGCGATCAAAATAGACGTAAGAGTGAGTAAAGTACAGGTATGCAGGGCAAGTGACCCCATTCTTTCAACATACTTAACACCTTTCCGTCCCCAAATGTAACATCCCAACAGGTTTACGTGTCCCACACGGTTGACTATGGTGTGTCGTGCTTGAGTGTTTTTTGGCTAGGTCTGAACTTGACCACTCCATGTCCGAAATTGCCAGACTCCTTGAAAGGCAGGGGGCTCCAAACTAAACACTAGCAGCATTTGTCATGTTTTGGCCACCTGCCTTGCTGCTGCCCAGGGGAGACCTGCCGAAATCCATGGTTGCCACTGCGCGCGGTGTCTGGAGATTTGGGTAGTTTGCATACGGTGAATGTGAGTCAAGGCCCCAGGCCATTGTGGCCGGCTCCGGCTGGCTGTGGCCCGCCGTGGCTGGAAATTTGATGCCACTTGTGCTTTCTGCGAAGCCACTTGTGCTGCGCCACAGGTGTGCATCCTTTCCGGCTGTGGAGCATACTCTTCTTGATCCTCACATCCTTGCTGACGTTGTCCATCCTCATCCATGACATGGGTGCAAGTGTGTCTGTGATCAAATGCGCGGAAGGTGATTGCGTTGTCTACCGTGCTAAATAGGAAGTGCGAAGCCCTTCTGCCCTATCTCCTTGCAGTGCAGGACCTTGCATTGCTTGAGGAAGACCAGCGACCATTTATTCTGTTTTGCAGCCTAGATGATGCCTTGGCAGGATAAAGCAAAGCAATGAGAAGCACCTAGGGCCCTCGTGTACAGTAGTACTAAGTGGACCTTCCAAGACTTCCCAGGTCTATTCCAAACATGAAGTATGCCACTCCCTGCTTATGGGATTGCTTGACATGCCAGGATCTCGGTTGTGCCAGCTTCACAGACCAAATTGATTCAAGTGGAAGTTCTTTACTGCTTACTGCAGCCGCGGTGCTTGCCTGTTGGCCACCTGAGATACCTTGGCCAATGGTAGTTGAGGTGTCCGTGGCCGACTTCGGGCGCCCTACATGTGGTCCCAGAACCGCTGCTTCCTCGCAGTGCTGGCGAAATGCTCAGCATGATGGGGTGTGTGTGTGTGTGGCCATGACACAAGAAGGGTGCCGCAGATGTTCAAAAAAAAATTACTCTACTTCGTGTGATCCCCACCATGACATGTCAGGACGTATATTTGGACATATATTTAGTATATTCTGACATCCTATCTGACATATATTCTGGCATATATTCTGGCATTCTATCTGGCATATATCCTGACATTCCACCTGGCATTCTATCTGGCAGTCTATCTGGCATTCTATCTGACATATTTTCTGACATTTCATCTGACATATATTCTGGCATTCTACCTGTCATTTATTCTGACATATATTCTGGCATTCTATCTGACATATATTCTGGCATATATTCTGGCATTCTATCTGGCATTATATCTGACATATATTTTGGCATTCTATCTGACATATATTCTGGCATATATGTTGGCATTCTATCTGGCATTATATCTGACATATTTATTCTGACATTCTATCTGGCAGTCTATCTGGCATTCTTTCTGGCATTCTTTCTGGCATTCTATCTGGCATTCTATCTGGCATCCTATCTGACATTCTATCTGGCATTCTATCTGGCATCCTATCTGACATTCTATCTGGCATTCTATCTGGCATTCTTTCTGGCATTCTTTCTGGCATTCTATCTGGCATTCTATCTGGCATCCTATCTGACATTCTATCTGGCATTCTATCTGGCAGTCTATCTGACATTCCTACATGAGGTCCGGCAGGGAACACTTGGCGTGGATGGTCGCGGTTGAGGTCCGGCAGGGAACACTGGGCGTGGATGGTCGTGGTTGAGGTCCGGCAGGGAACACTGGGCGAGGATGGTCGTGGTTGAGGTCCGGCAGGGAACACTGGGCGTGGATGGTCGTGGTTGAGGTCCGGCAGGGAACACTGGGCATGGATGGTCGTGGTTGAGGTCCGGCAGAGAACACTGTGGATCGCGGGTCGCAGTTGAGCAAGGACGACGAGGACGACGAGGAGGACGAGGAGGAGGAGGAGAGGAGGACAAGGCAGGAGGAGGCGGAGGAGGAGGAGGAGAAGGAGGAGGAGAAGGAGGAGAAGGAGGAGGAGGAGGCAACTGACATAAAATCTAACAACCCTCACCTGGCAGGTGGGGAATAAATGGACGTCAAACGGATTCAAAAGGCTTGCGTTGATCACAGGAATGCATTGGCTTGAGACTCGAGCGCAACGCATGCATCATTTGGTTCAGACTTTTCAAGCCAGTTCTTTTAAAAAAGACTAGAAATGACAGATGCCTTTAACAAGTCTCAACATGGCCCGACTCGCAGGTGATGTTATGGTCGCTGCTTCAAGCCGTGGCCTTCATGGCGGTGGAGCCTGGCTGAATTGGCTGCGGCACAAGCCCCGATGCAAGACCTTGGCAACTTACAGTCAGGGCATTTAGTCGTATCGATTGTGGTGTTTTCAGTCAATTGTCAGTCAATTAAGTTGGGGGGAGCTTCCCGGGGTCGCATCAATTTTTGGTTGTACCATGCACAAATTGGGTATAGAAATGATTCAGAATGTGATTCATTTGGTGTACTTTTTTGCGGTTGTTCCTTGCGGCACCTGTTGTCATACATTGTTGAGAAATCATTTGTGCTGCTGATCTGCTTGCCAGGCTGCTGCCACACTGCTGCTAACTGCTGCTTCTGCTGGGCTGCTGCTAGCCTGCTTGCATCCTGACTTGCCCAATAGAAATGCTCCTTCAAGAGCAAGCGGCTACTTTTGAGATGCCTGCCCGCGTCCTTCTGCAATGACTACATTCTGGGTGTTTTATGAAGTATGTCTGGGCATCCTTCACCTGTCCAAGGTCGTTTCAGATCGTTTCAGGGGTCGTTTTGGGGTCGTTCCAGACGCCTCTCATCTTTGCCCACTAGATCCGAGTAAATCCTAGTAGATCCCAATACATTCCAATGCATCCCGGCAAATCCCACTAGATCCCGGGCCCACATTCTGGTGGCGTTTCATTCTGTATGCCGGCATGGTGCGCTCACCTGTAGCTACAAAGTCCAATCGTGAGCCTTCCTCCTAAACATTAACAGCAGTGAAAACATAAGATTTGTACGACAAGTCTTTAAATTGTCTTGTTGTAGAACCCTCAGAATACAGCATTCTCCCAAGCGATTTGGTATGGTTGATGTGACCATGATGTGAAGGGGTCGCACCCACTGCCCCCCATAGAACTATGCTGTCCCAAAAAAGTTGATGTGTGACTACAGGCTTTCACTGTATAGCCATCCCAAAAGAGCAAGCTTTTAGCCTGCAGCCATCATTATCCATCATTATCCATCAACAGATGTACGCCATTTAGTCCTTCTGAACAGGTCACGCCGCAAGCGACTCTTTACATCAGTTTGTCAGATGCAGCGGCTCGTACTTCGCTTGTGGCGGTAAGATTGCCCAATCGCTTGTGGCAGTAAGAACGTTCATTTTTACCTTCATTTTGACTGCCGCAGGTGATTTTTTTTTACTGCCGCGGGTGATTGCTGTTTTTGCGTGGCAGGTGCAGCATTTCAAGACCCAATCGCTTGTGGCGGTAAGATCGCGGTTGCTTCTTTTCAATCGCTTGTGGCGGTAAAAATCTGTCGCTTGTGGCGGTAAGTGTGTGTCCTTGATGCCAGGGTATTAAAAACCAATCACTTTTGGCAGTAAGCTGCTTTGCAGCACCTGCGCGCATACTTGTCTTCTATCCATGTGATTCTAAACATTGACTGGAACCATTGCAACGCTGACGTACAGAAGGTTTATGTTAACTTCTTTCTGTTGTGCAGGATTTCATTGTTTTCATTGATGTCTTGATTGAAGTTTAGATCATGTCTGTATCCTTTGAAGGGGATCTAACAAAGAGGGTTGGAGCAAGTTTTTAGGGCGCTATTCGACTCGGTTACCATAGGTAAAACATATGGCTTTTGATAGCATTTGGTGTGAATCCAACCCAGAGAGAATGAATGAAAGGAGAAAAGAAAGACCGACTTTTATCCAGGTGGAATTTCAGCTCGGCCGTGTTTTTCATGTCTTTTCGTTTTGCAGTTGGGTATATAGAACGCTACGGTTGATATATTGGTTATAGATACCGTGGCAATAGCCTCACGTTAGGATTTACATAGAACGGCGCGACCGCGACCTGACTTGTAGCTGTTGAGCGAGCGTAGTGATCCGTGTATCTCCATGGCAGGGTTTAGGGTGGAAACTTTACTTACATACCTAGCACATCATCATTAACCTTCTTCTCCTCCTCATCATCATCCTCCTCATCATCATCATCGTCATCATCACCACCTTCTTCCTCCTCATCATCATCATCATCAACATCGTCATCGTCATCGTCATCATCATCATCATCATCAGCTTCAACATCATCATCATTCTCATCCTCCTCCCTCCTCCTCTTTGCCGTCATCGTCATCGTCATCATCATCATCATCATCACCATCACCATCACCATCACCATCGTCATCGTCATCATCATCATCATCATCACCTTCATCATTTTCATCTACACTCTAGTACTTTTTGTACTTGCCCCAAACTGTTTGGGGTATCTTGCTAATACATGGTCCTCGTTTGTTACGTGTGGAACTGCCCGTGGTGCAAGATTCAGAGGGTGGATCGTGGGAGGGGGAACGAACTTGCAAGCAAATTTGACCAACTCAGCATTTATTTTTATATAACCAGTAGATTATGCATTTTGATACGTACAACGTACATAGCTACACATAGCAAGTAATACCTACCCCACCCCACCCCAGCAGTAGCTGATGATGAAAGAGCAGTGCCTGTTGCCGTGCCTGTGTGTGCACAGGAACATGAACGTTATTATCCCACCCCACCCCACCCCACCCCACCCACCCCACCCCAGCAGTAGCTGATGATGAAAGAGCAGTGCCTGTTCCCGTGCCTGTGTGTGTACAGGAACATGAACGTTATTATCCCACCCCACCCCACCCCGCCCCAGCAGTAACATGAACGTTCCGGAATCTTACTGCCGCAAGTGATTCTTGAATCGTTTTACAAGAGTCTTACTGCCGCAAGTGATTGATTCTTACTGCCGCAAGTGATGGAAAATTTCACTGCCGCAAGTGATCGAATCTTACTGCCGCAAGTGATGGTTGAGCCGATGCAGCCAGGTCTTGTATCCATTTTCACTACTGGTGTGCCTAGAGCTCAGTCTCTGCAGATGGACAGCACGGAGCTCAAAAAGGTGATTCAACCCATTGCCATTGACGTCGTCCAGGCATTTATGCCCCCGTGAAGATGTCGCGAATCATGGTTTCTGCCCCAGTGCCCAATCATGCCAGGGCGCCTTGGACGCCTTGGACGCCTTGGACGCCTTGACTCTTCCAGGAATTGCTGGTGCCGAGGTCTTTTTGTCCTCAATCCTGTGTATCTTGTGGTCGGTGGTCTTCATGGTCACCACAGCCCTGGTGGACACGCAGCCGTTGGGGACTTGGATTGAGTCAGCCTGTGGGCGCCTGCTGGCGGTTGGGAGTCTGGGGCACCTGGTGGCAGTTGACTACGGAGTTTCTACATGATGCATCGCATGCAAGTCCATCCAGGCCCAGGTTATATATATATATATATACATATGATCACAAACTCCAAAACTGCAAGGCCCCAAACCCATGAGCTTCCCAAAAAAAACATTACATTTTGATCGATAATTTCCAGAAACCCATCATGCAAGTGCTCAGCTTAAGGTATGCAGTGCTTTGGGGCCTCTCAGAGTCTTCTGTCAGCTGTCTTTGCCTCTGCCAGTTCCCTTTGAGCAGGCAGCGGCTGAGGGTGGTGGCGGAGTGTCTGGATGCATCTAGCTCCTGTTGTGGGGATGGGTCTCTGAAAGTTTTGCTGATTCGTCCCTCTCTAAAATTATCCACACACACATATATACACACACACACAGATAGATAGATAGATAGATAGATAGATAGACAGATAGATAGATAGATAGATATATATATATTGTATACAAGTTTACGGAAGTACTTTTACATAGAATATGCCGGAATTCAAGTTTGAAACCTCCTCGAAAAATTCGGGTACGCGCGACCAAGCGGGCCCAAGCGCGCCACCCAGTGCCATGAGTGCCACGCCTGCCACGCAAAACGACCGTGGATGTGAGATTGTGCCACGCCTGCCACGTGAAATCAAAGTGGATGTCACCACGTGCCACGCCTGCCACGCAAAAGTGCCGCGGCGTCACGCGCGACCAAGCGGGCCCAAGCGCGCCACCCATTGCCATGAGTGCCACGCCTGCCACGCAAAACGACCGTGGATGTGAGTTTGTGCCACGCCTGCCACGTGAAATCAAGGTGGATGTCACCAAGTGACGCCTGCCACGCAAAAGCGCCGCGATTGTGCCACGCCTGCCACGTGAAATCAAGGTGGATGTCACCAAGTGCCACGCCTGCCACGCAAAAGTGCCGCGGCGTCACGCGCGACCAAGCGGGCCCAAGCGCGCCACTCTGTGGATGTGAGATTGTGCCACGCCTGCCACGTGAAATCAAGGTGGATGTCACCAAGTGCCACGCCTGCCACGCACAGTGCCGCGGCGTCACGCGCGACCAAGCGGGCCCAAGCGCGCCAGCCAGTGCCATGAGTGCCACGCCCGCCACGCAAAACGACCGTGGATGTGAGTTTGTGCCATGCCTGCCACGTGAAATCAAGGTGGATGTCACCAAGTGACGCCTGCCACGCAAAAGTGCCGCGGCGTCACGCGCGACCAAAGCGGGCCCAAGCGCGCGCCAGTGCCATGAGTGCACGCCTGCCACTCAAAACGATCATGGATGGTGAGTTTGTGCCACGGCCTGCCTTGCAAAACGACGGTAGATGTGATATGTGAAAGATGGTGTGTGACAAAGTTGTAATGTGAAAGACGGTGTGTGACAAAGTGGGTGTGAAAGATGTGTGTGACAAAGTTGTATGAAAAAGTTGTATGTGAAAGATGGGGTGTGACAAAGTTGCACCGGCGACCAAAACCAGCCCAAGCGTGCCACCAGAGCCAGCCTAGTGCCATAAGTGCCACGCCTGCCACGCAAAAACGAAGGTGGATGTGACATGATGTGACCAAGTGCCACGCCTGCCACGCAAAAGTGCCGCTTGTCACGCGCGACCAAGCGGGCCCAAGCGCGCCACTCCGTGGATGTGAGATGTCCACCTGCCACGTGAAATCAAGGTGGATGTCACCAAGTGTCACGCCTGCCACGCACAGTGGCCGCGGCGTCACGCGCGACCAAGCGGGCCCAAGCGCGCCACCCAGTGCCATGAGTGCCACACCTGCCACACCTGCCACGCAAAACGACCGTGGATGTGAGATTGTGCCACCCCTGCCACGTGAAATCAAAATGGATGTCACAAGTGCCACGCCCTGCACGCAAAAGTTGCCGCGGCGTCACGCGCGACCAAGCGGGCCCAAGCGCGCCAGCCAGTGCCATGAGTGCCACGCCCGCCACGCAAAACGACCGTGGATGTGAGTTTTGTGCCATGCCTGCCCGTGAATCAAGGTGGATGTCACCAAGTGACGCCTGCCACGCAAAAGCGCCGCGATTGTGCCACGCCTGCCACGTGAAATCAAGGTGGATGTCACCAAGTGCCACGCCTGCCACGCACAGTGCCGCGGCGTCACGCGCGACCAAGCGGGCCCAAGCGCGCCACCCAGTGCCATGAGTGCCACGCCTGCCACGCGAAACGACCGTGGATGTGAGATTGTGCCACGCCTGCCACGTGAAATCAAAGTGGATGTCACCAAGTGCCACGCCTGCCACGCAAAAGTGCCGCGGCGTCACGTGCGACCAAGCGGGCCCAAGCGCGCCACCCAGTGCCATGAGTGCCACGCCTGCCACGCAAAACGACGGTAGACGTGATATGTGAAAGATGGTGTGTGACAAAGTTGTATGTGAAAGATGGTGTGTGACAAAGGTGGGTGTGAAAGATGGTGTGTGACAAAGTTGTATGACAAAGTTGTATGTGAAAGATGGTGTGTGACAAAGTTTTGTGTGAAAGATGGTGTGTGACAAATTTGTATGTGAAAGATGGTGTGTGACAAAGTTGTATGTGAAAGATGGTGTGTGACAAAGTTGTGTGTGAAAGATGGTGTGTGACAAAGTTGAGTGTGAAAGATGGTGTGTGAAAGATGGTGTGTGACACAGTTGGGTGTGAAAGATGGCACTGGGTGGCGCGCTTGGGCCTGCTTGGTCGCGCGTGACGCCGCGGCACTGTGCGTGGCAGGCGTGGCACTTGGTGACATCCACCTTGATTTCACGTGGCAGGCGTGGCACTTGGTCACATCCACCTTCGTTTTGCGTGGCAGGCGTGGCACTCATGGCACTGGGCTGGCTCTGGTGGCACGCTTGGGCCGGTTTTGGTCGCCGGTGATGCCGCGGCACGTTGCGTGGCAGGCGTGGCACTTGGTGACATCCACCTTCGTTTTGCGTGGCAGGCGTGGCACTTGGTCACATCCACCTTCGTTTTGCGTGGCAGGCGTGGCACTTATGTCACTGGGCTGGCTCTGGTGGCGCGCTTGGGCCAGTTTTGGTCGCTGGTGACGCCGTGGCACTTTGCGTGGCAGGCGTGGCACTTGGTGACATCCACCTTCGTTTCGCGTTCTTTCACACACCATCTCTTACACATTTTGCACCCAACTTTTACACACCATTTTTGACACCCAACTTCGTCACACACCACCTTTCACATACCATCCAGGGTTGCTACTCCCCAAAGGGAATTAAATATATACCCTTATACATGCAAGAGTTTAAAGAAACTATGGCAAATCTCAATCAAAGCCCTGGCAAACCATCACAATTCACGTCTGTTTTCTGTTAGTTCATCACTCCCGTATTTGGTTTGGGTCAGCAAAACTGTGCCGAAGTTTTTTGAAGGATTTTATGGTGTTTTGGTGGATTTTAGTGGGGTGAGCAACTTGAAAAATGTCCATTTATGCCGGTGATATTTTGAGAATTCATAAGGTTTTAGTGGGGTGAAAATTTGAACACTGTCCATATGCTGCAGTACGGATGATATTTTGATAATTCAAAGGATGTGAGTGGGCTTAAAATTCGAAGAAGGTCCATTTATGTCCATTTATGCTGCGGTACGGGTCAAATTTTGATAATTCAAAGGAGCGTTTAGATGAACATTTGAAAAGTGTACATTTATGAAAATTTATATTGCAGTACAGATGATATTTTGATAATTCAAAGGATTTTAGTGGGATGAGAATTTGAAAAATGTCCATTTAATTATGTCCATTTATGCTGCAGTACGGGTGATATTTTGATAATTCGAAAAAAATCAAAAAACATCTTCCAGAATTGAAAAAATACTTTATGTGCACTCCTGGGATATTCTATGTACACCGTTTTTTTTTCAATTCTGGAAGATGCCCCACAAAATTCAATTGTATATTCTATGCACGGGTACTTTCCTATATACATAGTATATGTATGTGTATGTGCAATATTTCTATGATTTTCATTCCAACAAATGGGCGACCCATGCAAGGTAACCGCCAGGTCAGTTGCAGGATTTCCAAATCTGATGACTTGCCGTGGGGCATCCGCTTGCTGCCACAGGCCCGTGGTTCTGCGCGTCTTGGTCCTCGGCACCGGTGTGTCCCAAGCTGAGTTGAGCCACCGATAATCATGCCATTGAAGGTGGCTGGCCATTGGTTCTTCAGGGCCGGACTTTTTGTAGGATATATTCACACATACGACATATTTATGTACACTATATATCATCATATATTATCATATATTATCATATATATATATATCATATATTATCATATATTATCATATATTATCATATATTATCATATATATATATCATATATTATCATATATATATAGCCTTTGTCTCAAAGGTGCATGGATTGGCCTGTAGCAGTAGGTTCTGCTAGCGCAGTTGCATCCACTCTCATATTAGCTCTCCTAACCTTTGTTCAGGAACCATTCATTGATCCACCTCGGCTTCAACTGCCTCTCCATTGGCCTCAGTTTGAATTGGCCCTCGGGGATATTCCACAGTGGACATTTGCTGCTGGGGTGTTTTGTGGCTTGCTGATTGTGCCCCTGATTGACATTTTGAGCCTGATCTTTCTTGGGTGGCGGCGATTCATCTCCTGGGCGTTCGCACAAGAGCAGCGGCGTGGTGCAAGACAGTCACGTGAAACCTCTCGGCCACTTCACAAGGTGGTTGCACGAGCAGGCCAGCTCACTACTGGACTTGAAGGTGAGAACAGCAGGTTACGAGACAAGGTTCGACTGCTTCGAGAAGAACTGAGGAATTTGACACTGAGGGTCGATCAATCAGATCAGCGAGCTTAGCGATTCTGTGTCTGCCACCTCCAGTGATTTGATCAAGGGTGTCAGTTCGGTTGGTGCCGCAAGTTCTGTACCAAACGCAGGTGCTGCAGGGGCTGAGGTGATTGATCCAGTTGGGCCTTATTCCTGGAGCTTGCGTGAATCAGTTGCTCGAGAGATTGGTGCCTTGGACGGTGAACATCGAGGTGAGTCAGGTCGTGACAAGATCAAAGGTTTGCAGAGTCAGTTTTCATTGGGGTTTCGTCCTAGCATGCACGAGGCGCCCCTTGCCATCGCGGGAACTGGCCTACAGTGGCCTCATAGCTCTCGATGAGTCAACCGTCTGTTGACGGTGAGACTCTTTCCGACCCGGAGCCTCGCAGCGAAGTGATTGGGCCGGAAGTGGCACTTGGGCCACGAGATTTTGTTCTTGCTCAAGAAGACGGATCCTCTGATCGTCTCTGCCGAGTTGGCCGGTTGGTGCTTCCAGAGTCAGGGCTGGTCACTGCCATTGCAGTTGCCGACATTGACGGCAAGCTCCTAGTTATAGTTGCTGTGCCAGAGCCTGTTTGGAATAGGGCCGTGGCAAAAAGGATTCTTCCTCAGCGAGCTCTGAACAAACCCTTGCTGTGGCTTGAAACCCGGAGAGCCGCGAGTCGCTAGGTTTTGAGGCAGTGGACATCAAGGTTTGGTTTGGTTTTCTATTTTTAATGTTGGAAGCGGACGTGGATTTTTGTGTCAGAAGAGGAGTTCTTCTATGAGTTCTTCTACGACATTCTCCGTCCCCAGGCTCACCACGCCTCTGCCACGGCCCCCCTGGTCAGGGCACAGTGATTTCAGAAGTTAGAGCTTGCGATGGAAGGCGTCCAGAAAGGTCTTCAACAGACGGGTAGGAGCCTCCCCAAAAAGAGTCTTGCGCGTCCTCTTCCACCGCCTCCAGCGAGCAAAGCTGGGAAGCCCAATGGACCAAAGGTCAGCTGCAGTGGCGAATTGCTGGAATGGAGCCAGAGGTTGTGCAGTCAGCCCCTTGCAGCGGGCATTTCTATGGAACACCTCCTGGAGATGGAGGCAATCTTGCGGGGAAAGCCCAGAAGGATAGAGGAGTTGCCTCGGCAGAAAGTGCCAGCGAAGGTGCGCAAAGGTCCTCTCAGCGAAAGCGAGGAAGAAGAGGAGGTCGACGAAGAGGGTGGAGGTGCTCTTTTAGAAGGGCCTGGCGGCCAAGGAGATGGAGGTGGGAGTGCCAGCAACATGGAGAAGGCCATCGTCAAATTGACTGCCATAGCCTCGAAGCTTGCTGGACCCAAAGACAGGAGCAAGTTGGAAGCGCTTCTGGACGGAGGCAGTGGTGGAGCAAGTGGAGCAGAGAGCAGCTCAGGTCTGGGTTCCAGAAGAATGCCGCGGTCATGAGAGCTTTGCAGAAAGTTTTGATGAAGGATCCGAAGTACATCTTCAGTGCGATGGCAAGCCAACCTGCAGAGGCGGGCCTGCAGTTCAGGGATGAAATCTTAGGCACACTTCAGATCAGCAAGAGCTCTGGCCTGACGCCAGGTGGGATCAGGGGTGGTGGATGTGTTCATGCTTATCAAGCTCGAGTCAGTTTGCCCACACTTCTCTGGCATATGATGATCAAGCACCTTCAAACTTAAACATTGGAGAGCTCTCTCCAAGAAGTAGTGGCATCCACAGTTGTCAGCGAGCTCCCAAAAGAGACTAGGGAAAAGATCTCTCGAGCTGCTACGTTGGCACCTTTCTTCACGCATGCTCTCTCTTTACGGAAACCTTTTGCTGTTCTCAAGACATAGTGCTGGTGCTGAGCCAAGCGCAAGCCTGAGCCTTGGGCCCGCCACGAACTGGAAAGACGAGCAGCTGTCTTGCATTCAACTGGAGCCTCCTTTTGGTTTTTCCATGCGTCCCAGCTTCGCTGGAGCTCTTTTTTTTAGCTGAGCCAGGTTGGAAAAGAAACCTTTTTCATGTGCAGCCGTGGGAGTCGGATGCTCCAAACACATATATAGGTATATATATATAGGTATATATATATATATAGGTATATATATAGGTATATATATATATACATAGGGGTATATATATATACATAGGGGTATATATATATAGGTATAAATAACTAACTAACTAAATAAATAAATACATGAATGAATACATATATAAATATATATAGGTATAATATATATAGGTATAATATATATATATATATATATATTTGTATATAGGTATATAGGTATATAGGTGTATAGGTTTATAGGTATATAGGTATGTGCGTGTGAGAAAAGATCTATTCTTTTGTCTAGTTATCCCACCTTTTTGTATCTTATCTGATTTTATTTTATCTTGTCCAATCTTTGCTTCCCTTTTCAGCTTATCTTATTTTTTGATCTGATCCAACCCTATCCCTAAGCATCTATCTTTTTATCTGCGCGCACATGCACAGGACATACTTATGTGTACGTATGTATGGTATGTTTAGTAATGTTAATGTACATGCACGTGTACATGTACATGTAAATGAGGCATTCTGATTATGTACTTCTACATGCACACAGGCAGACAACCCAACCCTGGGTTGAGGTGTTGGCACTCCATCAACCTTACACTGCGTGCCCTCAAGGGGCTCCGAAGAGCACAGTGGGCCAACATGTCCAGAACCCAAGGGGTGACGGCTATGTGACATAGCTAGAGCTGCCAGTTAGAATTAATAAATTGCGGGTATCTTAGCTGCCCCAACAAAAATGTTTTTTTTGTTTAGGCAAAAGTGTTTCATGGAGGAACTGGATCGGACCCACAGGTGCGCAGGTGTTAGTTTTGACATGCAGTCTGAATCTACCAGTGCGCTGGGTGCCATGCAAAAGGTTCGGTGAACCAAATGCAATTCCTTCTGCTGCCGGGATTAGCAGGGGGTCAAAATGGAGTCTTGCCTCTTGACATGTCTTGATTGCTTGACCTGCTGAGGTTCAGTGTGCTTTATGCTGTTCCAGTCGAGGCGTTCCCTGTAGTCTGGGAGAGACCTGAGGAGCTCTGCGCGGTGCTGCATAGCCGGACTCCTGTGCGGTGAACCCTGTAGTAGTACTATATTATAACTCGCACACACGTCAGTTTGGGGTTGCTACTGCCAAAGATCGGACACCCCGTTGTTTTTGAGATGTTCTCAAGAGAGGGATAAAAATTTACTATTACTATATGTGTATGTATACATACTCATATATATATACACACACACATACATAGGAGCCACGTCTAGAGGGCAGGGCAGGGACCTGGCAGATGTGTGGAGATTCGCTCGCTTCAGGAGGCTGGCGGCGGGCCTATCCGTTGGAGAAAGGATGGTGAGGCCAGACTGGCGCGCCTGCACCGTCATGCTACGGTTTTCCAGGGATCCAAACTCACCCATGAGCATCTGGAGTTGCAACCTGTTTGCAGAAGCTTAGGGACTATATAAAAGTGGTGAGGTTCTAGCCCCAATCACAAGGGGTATCAGTCAAAATATGCACCGTAGATAATAGTAAACCCATCCCACTAGTAACACTTATATATTGTTTCTCTATTTTGAAGGGCTGCGAACCAACTGGCAGCTGATTCTGGCCACAGGCTGTGCAGTCAGAGCCCGCTTTCGATCCCTTTTGCCTGATGGACCGAGGGTTCGGATGAACAGGTCATGCAAAAAAAACATGGCCGCTCTACTGAATAGATGGGAATAGGAAGACACAGGACAGAGTAGACTGAGTAGACTGGGACAGCTTGTGATTTTCAATGCTGTAGCTGTAGTACGATATCTTCCGCTGATCGCTGATCTTTCTAACTAGGACGAGCAACCCGAGAGTGTCAGGGTATCTCAGATGTTGGCTGAGAAGGCTCTAGAGCTGTTTGGGCCGCAATGTGGAGCGAGGTTGGACCAATAGAAGATTTTTAGAAAAGAATCGTTGGCATGGGGGATCATATTTCCCGACCATGGGAATTTGGTATATTGTAATGGGTCCAAAATTAAGATTCAGGGGACCACAAATTTTACTATATTTTTTGTAGTAACCATCTCATCAATTGATTCCATCCATGTCTATCCCTCCAGGGCGTGCAATGAATTTTCTGAGGCTTGGACCCGTGCCATCATTGCACCTGTGCCAGTCAAGGATGACTCGCGTTTGACAGCTGGAGGTCCCAGAGGTGCTAACTGCAGGTAGGATTTGTTGGAAACAATTGGATACCTTTTTTAAGAGTTTTCTGTTCAGCTTCTCACAACAGAGAGGGCTTGCATCGGCCAAGCAGATCCGAGCAGTGAATAGCTCGATCTTCTGTTAGCGGCTGAATTGTGAAGGACTTGTGGAAACAGGATGAAGCAGGGCTCGACAACTTTGAACTGTTTGTTCACCACCTTCACGGGATGTCACAGGTACAGCCCCGTCCCTGGCCGAAATCGCAAAGTAAGCACGTACTGTAGCCCCAGGTTTGGGAGCCTTACTTGGGCACGCTGGATATGGAAATTGGCTTGGGCCTTTTGTGGATCCACGGCAATCTGTGGAACTAGTACCGAGACATACTGGAACCCTGTTCTGTTTCTGTGGTGAAGCTTTCAGTTTCTCGTGGCTGCACCAGGTTGGTGTGGATTTCCGCGCCCAGTTGGTGGGGAGCCAGCCTCAGAGGGAAGCAGATCTCGCTGCGATCTGCGATGATCCGGCAGATCCGTGACAGTGGACACTGTCGAGGCCTGGGAAAAAGACTGCTCTGATTACGAGAGCGACAAGCTGAATGTCACGGACGTGGAGCCTGAACCCGCCCAGCCAGCAGGGGGTCCTAGATGGAGGTCTTCCCTGCAGCTTTTCTGCGGGTCCTGGGAGGATGAGAGGCTCCCAAAGTTGCTTATGCAGCTCATTTACTAGAGGTTATAAAACGGCAGAGTGCCCCTTCAAAATTTGGACTGTGGTCACTTCCACTGTAATTAGCTATTGGAGAAAAGCACCTTTCAAACCAAGTAGGTGGGTTGATCTTTAAAATCCCTCACACCTAGATACACCTAGTATTGCCAGTATCACAGATGGAGCCAAAGTCATAGCGGACGCTGACCGACCAAAGGAGTTGCAGATCAGCATCTCCAACGGCAGCGACGGCCTCAACGGCCAACATGGCAGCCAACATGGAAGCCAGAATGGCAAGCAAGGCGTTTGCGGGCATCATGAGGTTATATATTGTTTATATTACGTCCTTTGGGGATCTAAGGGCCCCAGTGGGATGCGAGCTTCTCCGTTTTTAAACTTCATTTTGCTCAACCAAGTGGAACGATGCTGATGCAACATGACATCCTGGTGAAATTTCAACTTAACATGGCGTGCACTTGTGCGCAGTACGGAGCCATCTCTCCTTCATAGTGTGCCATGTCCATTTTTAGTGATTTTTTGGGTCGCATGACATGCCAGGCCAATGGTCCAGGAAGGTGCAGAGCTGGACTGGTGGGCTTGTTGGAAGGCAACTTGGCAGCTGCGTTTGCTCAGCAGGTCAAGCCGAGACCTCCTCCGATGCAACACTTGCAGTTGGACACCGAAGGGGGCGAGGCCGCTGCAGATGCTGAGCTTTTTTCATTTAGATGCGCAGCAGCAGTTGACACCAGGGCAGTGAGGATGATCAGTTGGGGGCGCCAGAGCTAACATGACGTGCTGTGATGTGAGCAATCCAAGCATCTAACGGCCTCAAGATGTTCGTTAGGTCAAGTAGATTTCAGAGGTTCCAAGTGGAATCAGAGTTGATCTTTAAGTGCTCAGCTCAGCCCTGACAGCTTGGTAGAGCCCATCACGAGGCTGCAGGCGCTTCGAGACATGGAGGCACCTCAGAGCAGGCAACCGCAGGGCAGATTTCTATGGCCTTTGGATGTCTCAAAAGCATTCAGAAACTGTTGATGCTTCGAAACTTCCACTTCAGCCAGGACCAACTCGTCCTCGAATATGTACCACCGGCGCCTGTCAGATGCACAGGGGATCTTCCACACTGAAGGCTGGAGTGCGGCATGAGGATGTGGCTTAAGAACTGGGACCTACTGGGACAGCTTGGGCCTGACGCCTCTCACTATCACTCAAGCAGCAAGTCAACAAATTGGTTGGAGCGTTTCATGGATGTTCAGGGGTTGAGTTGTAGACCTATAACATCCTATAACTTTATAATGAATTCTAGAAAGGACCTGCTTTTTTTCCGACCCTTGGATTTGCCTGTCAGACAAGCGACCGCCAACACCAGCCCGCCTGGGTTCCGCTGGATCATCGAGACAGCACAGTCCAACGGATCAAGGCACTCAGCGGAAACATGGGAAGTGGAACCATCAAAGGGTGTGAAAAGTGAAAGGATGATAACAAAAAAGCATTATATATCAGGTATCAATAGTTATCATACATATACACTAAGAATATTATATAATAATGATAATAATAGTAATGATAATAATAATACTTTTACCGGTTCGGTTCGGCCGGTTCTAAATTGTTGCGGTTCTGACGGGTTCGGTACCACGGCTCAGTAGCGGTTCCGGTAGCATCATGTGATAATAATAATGGTAACATCATGAATCATGATAATAATGCTGATAATGTTAATAGTAACGACAATAATAATGATAATCATGATGATAATAATAATGGTAATAAAACTGAAAATAATAATGATCGTAAAAATGATAGCAATAATGACAATAAAAATGGTAATACTCATGATAATAGCAATAATGATGACAATGATAATAATAAGAATGATGCTGATAATAAATAATGACAATAATATGGTAATATACAGATATAAATGCATAAATAAAAAGTGAACATGTATTTACAGTTCTATCTCTCTAAGGTCCCTATCTTTCTATCTATCTTTCTATCTATCTATCTATCTGTTCTATCTATTCTATCTATCCTATCTATCCTATCCTATCTATCCTATCTATCCTATCTATCCTATCTATCCTATCCTATCTATCCTATCTATCCTATCTATCCTATCTATCTATCCTATCTATCTATCCTATCTATCTATCCTATCTATCTATCCTATCTATCTATCCTATCTATCCTATATATCCTATCTATCCTATCTCTCCTATCCTCCTATCTATCCTATCTATCCTATCTATCCTATCTATCTTATCTATCCTATCTATCCTATCTATCCTATCTATCCTATCTATCCTATCTATCCTATCTATCCTATCTATCCTATCTATCCTATCTATCCTATCTATCCTATCTATCCTATCTATCTTGTCTATCCCGTCTATCCTGTCTATCCTATCTATCCTATCTATCCTATCTATCCTATCTATCCTATCTTTCCTATCTATCCTATCTATCCTATCTATCCTATCTATCCTATCTATCCTATATATCCTATCTATCCTATCTTTCCTATCTATCCTATCTATCCTATCTATCCTATCTATCCGATCTATCCGATCTATCCGATCTATCCTATCTATCCTATCTATCCTATCTATCCGAACTATCTTATCTATCCCATCTACCCTATCTATCCCATCTATCCCATCTATCCGATCTATCCGATTTATCCGATCTATCCGATCTATCCTACCTATCCTATCTATTCTATCCTATCTACCCTATCTATCCTATCTATCCTATCTATCCTATCTATCCTATCTATCCTATCTATCCTATCTATCCTATCTATCCTATCTATCCTATCTATCCTATCTATCCTATCTATCCTATCTATCCTATCTATCCTATCTATCCTATCTATCCTTTATCCTATCTATCCTATCTATCCTATCTATCCTATCTATCCTATCTATCCTATCTATCCTATCTATCCTATCTATCCTATCTATCCTATCTATCCTATCTATCCTATCTATCTTATCTATCTATCTATCTACCTATCTATCCTATCTATCCTATCTATCCTATCTATCCTATCTATCCTATCTATCCTATCTATCCTATCTATCCTATCTATCCTATCTGTCCTATCTGTCCTATCTGTCCTATCTATCCTATCTATCCTATCTATCCTATCTTTCCTATCTATCCTATCTATCCTATCTATCCTATCTATCCTATCTATCCTATCTATCCTATCTATCCTATCTATCCTATCTATCCAATCTATCCTATCTATCCTATCTATCCTATCTATCCTATCTATCCTATCTATCCTATCTATCCTATCTATCCTATCTATCCTATCTATCCTATCTATCCTATCTATCCTCTCTATCCTCTCTATCCTATCTATCCTATCTATCCTATCTATCCTATCTATCCTATCTATCCTATCTATCCTATCTATCCTAGCTATCCTATCTATCCTATCTATCCTATCTATCCTATCTATCCTATCTATCCTATCTATCCTATCTATCC
>CAMXCT020000657.1:0-12500 GCA_947184155.2 Cladocopium goreaui | reverse complement strand
TATCCTCCCTATCCTCCCTATCCTCCTTATCCTCCCTATCCTCCCTATCCTGTCTATCCCCTCTATCCCCTCTATCCTGTCTATCCTGTCTATCCTGTCTATCCTGTCTATCTTATCCTTTCCTATCCTATCTCACCCTTTCCTACCCTATCCTAGCCTAGCCTATCCTATCCTATCCATCTATCTATCTACCTGCCTATCTATCTATCTACCTATCTATCTTTCTAATCTTATCTTACCGTATCTTATCTTATCTAATCTTATCTTATCTGTCTATCTATCTTATCGATCTTATCTATCTTACCTATCTTATCTATCTCATCTATCTTATCTATATTAACTATCTATCTAGTCTACCTAATCATCTAATCTATCTAGTCTATCTAATCTATCTAATCTATCTAAAGCATCTACTCTATCTAATCTATCTAAAGTATCTACTCTATCTAACCTATCTAATCTGTCTAATCTATCTAATCTATCTTATCTATCTAATCTATCTAATCTATCTAATCTATCTAGCCTATCTAATCTATCTAATCTATCAAATCTATCTAACCGATCTATTCTATCTAATCTATTCAATGTATCTAATCTATCTAATCTATCTAATCTATCTAATCTATCTAATCGACCTAATCTACCAAATCTATCTAATCTATCTAACCTATCTAATCTATCTAATCTATCTGCTCTATCTACTCTATCTACTCTATCTACTCTATCTTGCCTATCTACTCTATCTTGTCTATCCTGTCTATCCTGTCTACCCTGTTTATCCTATCTATCTTATCTATCCTATCTATCCTGTCCATCCTATCTCTCCTATTTATCCTATCCATCCTATCTATCCTATCTATCCTGTCTATCTACTCTATCGGCTCTATCTACTCTATCTACTCTATCTACTCTATCTACTCTATCTTGTCTATCTAGTCTATCTTGTCTATCCTTTCTATCCTGTCTATCCTGTCTATCCTGTCTACCCTATCTATCCTATCTACCCTATCTATCCTATCTATCCTATCTATCCCGTCCATCCTATCTATCCTATCTATCCTGTCCATCCTATCTATCCTATCTATCCTATCTAGCAAATCTATCGAATCTATCCAATCTATCGAAACTATCGAATCTATCTAATCTACCTAATCTGTCTAGTCTATCTAATCTATCTAGTCTATGTACTCGATCTTCTCTATCTACTCTATCTACCCTATCTACTCTATCTACCCTATCTTGTCTAGCTAGTCTATCTTGTCTATCCTGTCTATCCTGCTACCCTATCTATCCTATCTATCCTATCTATCCTGTCCATCCTATCTATCCTATCTATCCTTTCTATCCTATTTATCAAATCTATCCAATCAATCCAATCAATCCAATCACTCCAATCAATCCAATCAATGAAATCAATGAAATCAATCCAATCAATCCAATCAATCCAATCAATCCAACCTATCCAATCTATCCAATCTATCTATCTATCTATCTATCCATCCCATCTATCTATTCTAATCTAATCTAATCTGATCTAATCTAGTCTAGTCTTAATCTAAACTATCTATCTATCTATCTATCTTATCTTATCTTATCTTATCTTATCTTATCTATCTATCTATCTATCTATCTATCTATCTATCTATCTATCTATGTATCTATATATGTATACATACCACAGTTGAAAGATTGATTCACGTACAAGCCAAGCGTAATCTTGCGTAAACACGTCGTGCACGTCTATGATACACGCACTTGTTGAACATTGCAATATTGTTGAAGGATTTAGGCAACTTCGAGGATGGCCACGGGCAATCCCTTGCACATGCCAGGCGCGCCAAACTGGGCCACTGCCAACATCTTTGGGCGCAGACTTTCAACACCTGTGGGTCAAGTAGATCTCTCAGTGCGGCGGGGAGGAGTTTTAATTGCACACGCTGGGATGCAGCGGGATAATGTATGATAACGTGGGATACAGATAGATACACTGGGTCTATTCACAAAATCATCCAACAATGATGTACTGCATATATAGATGATTACCACACACACACATATATATATATACCACCATTGTGATCTACCTATAAATTAAACATTGTTATTTTCCAGTTTGCCAACAATGATGTGTGCCCTTTTCAGACTATGCAAGGCCATCGTCCTGGCTCATCGGGAGTTTAGCACTGGGGCTGAGGCAGCTGATACCAACATTCTTGACGGCTCCAATACGGAGGTGATGGGCTGCGTATGGTGTAGCTGTTAGTGTGGTTACTGTTGCAGAAGTGTGCGCGTTTTGGAGATGCAGGAACTCGTTTGCTGCATGCTTATCTTTCTGGGTGTCACTTGAAGTTGAGAGCAGAAGTTTGGATAGGTATGCCAGGACTTGCAGGAATCAGGTTGTGCAAGCATTTGCATGTTTCTTTTTGCATTTTTGTGTGCCTCCTTTGATTGAGATTCATGAGGCAAGATCCTTTGTCATTTCCCCGGTTCAATGTGCAGAAATCACCCCCCTTGAAAGCTGCAGCAGGCTTCAGCTCAGGACGATCGTCCATTTCTGGTGTGAGGGATCCCTTGGAGCCACCAAAGATTTGTGATGCTCCAAGGCCCTAGGGCAAGTCGGAGAGGCTTTTCAGAGAACGAAACTTGTTTTTTTCTTGAAAGATTTTGGGGGTACTGTCTTTAGGAACCCAGATTCATTCGGCAGCGACTCAGAAATGCCTTCGGCAGTGATGTCAGCTGGTCCTACAGCTCTGCCGCAGCATTGCCTTCGCCTTCTATCGTTGGAGGCGATGCAGGCGGCATCGCACGTTGCAGGGCCCAATGCCATGCAGAGCGGAGTCAAAAAAACATCAGGATGGGCCGAGTTTGGAGCACCAATCGATGTGGAAAATAGACAATTTTGAGCATTTATTCAATTTATTGTTTCTTTGCTTGGAACTTGTGGAGAGCAAGTAATGTGTTGTCGATATAGTTGCCAAAATGGCTATGCCATTTTAGCTCAAGTCCTCCCCTTGCGATCAAGCATATCGAAAAAAATCCGACTTCCTTTTCTTGCCCATGGCTGCGTTGAGCCCAGTGGCGAGCGAACCGGGAACTTTGGCCTCTGTCTGAGTCATCGACATGGAGACAAATGATGGGGAGGACTATTTGCTGATTGACATGCCTGAAGCTGAGGCTGCGCCGGCCAAGGCTTCTCCAGGGATCGAGATCGATCCCACCATCACAAAGGAAACTTTGGATGCCCAATTGGCGGAGATGGAGAAGATCATGGCGTCTCTTGGACTGGGCGCAAAGCAGGTGTCGGGGACGGAAGCCCACGCTCCGATCCTCCGGCGGGCTTCGTCACCTCTTCGGGCAAGGCGGCCAATGAGACTCTCAAGATTCTCGAGGAAGAGACCATGACCCTCCTCTTCAACAAGGGCGATGGCACGTTCATGATTGAGGGCTGGGAGTCACTATTAGAATCCTCTGCGCGTTTTGCCAGGTCAGTCACGCATGGGGAGCTCAACTCACTTTTGGCTATATTCCAGAACTCATCCTGGACGGCAACCCTGGTTTCGAAGGTCTTGGAGGTCTATGGCATCGCGAAGAGGGCGGCTGAGCACAATGAGTTGCTGAAGGTGCGCCACATTTCACAGTGGGGTGGATCCATGATCAACCTGCAGGAGAAGGACCCAGGGGGCGGCTCCAACCATGGTGTGTTCTGACTGTAGTGCACCTTGGGGGTCCTTTTCAAAGTGCATGTTGTGCAATGACTTGAGTTCCATTAAACTCTCAGTCATCGAGGTTGATGGCCACACTTGGCAGCTAAGGATCACTGAGGCCGGACCGACCTGGGTGTTGGCTGATGCTAAGGTCACCAAGGATTCTGGCTACGTGGAAGTGGGAGATCTTGGACGCCCTCCGCCGGGAGCAGTGTCTGGCGCTGACCAGGGGTTAGTCAGCTTCTCAGAACAGGTACCTGCCTCTCAGCGGCTGACATTGCGCCAAAATGTGGAGACCTTTGAGATCTTCCATAAAGATGGAGAACGTCCCCCACGTTGGAGGAAAGGGACGCCACCCAGTCCGCAGTGATCTTCCACCCCCAAACGATCCAGGTGGTCAAGTTCAAGGCAGACCTCTTGGCCACGCAAGAGGAAGACACAGAGGCGGCACAGGAGAAGAAGAGGCAGCGTCGTGAGCAACAAAAGGCACAGGAAGACGCCGCCATGGATTCTGAACTACAAGTTCTGGTTTCCATGCAAGAGGGAGCCCACTCAGTGCAGACATCTGTTGGGGCCGGCACGCTCCGGCGATTGGACCTCCAACAGTTCAGGAACTTCCTCAAGCGGAAGCACGAAGAAAGCGGGGTTACCAACCGGGCCTTAGATGAAGAATTCAGGGCGCGCAAAGCTTTACTCAAACCCTTGGAGATTGCATCCTTCTCTTTGTGGCCAATGGAGTTGCAGCAAGCGTGGCAGGGGAACCTGTTTGCTCCCACTCAAGACCCACAGGGCCCCGAGCAATACGACATGGGCAATCTGAAGACGTCGTATCTCCAGATGAAGGAACTGCTGAAGGACAATCGTTGTCCTCTTGAAGGTCATCGTTTGATGTAAGACCTTCCCCAGACTCAGCTGGACATGTACACGTACCCTGAAGGAACAGAGAACTCACTGGAAGGACGCCTTCACTGAAGGCGGTGCTGGACTCCATCCTTCAGTACCACAGTCCGAGCCTGGGGAGGAGATTCGGAGCTCCGTGAGGGGCCTACGCAGAGAAGGAAGTTCTGGAGCAGATCCGGGAAACGGCCAGACATGGATCAGATCATGGGCTTCTTCTGGGCACCGGGGACGGCAGTAGCCCAGGGCACTGACCAAGCTGATCCATGGAGTGGTTGAGCATCGGTGTCTAGGTCCTTGCAATGGGTCTACACCCACTCCAGATCCTTGCAAAGGGTCTCAGTGGCGGGGGCACCAGGCTCGGCCTTCTTCACCGCACCCTAACAACAGCAGGAGTGCATGGATCGGGCGCGATGGAGAGCTTTCCACGCACGCCCCCCTGAGATGATCATTGCAGAGGCCAAATGGCGACACTGGAAACCAGGACGACTCAAGGAAGAGTCGGCCACTACCCAACGGAAGTTGGAATTCCATCTTCGAGAGAGATGGGCGGAGCGAGTCATCGGCATCCTCCTTCCCTATGCAAAGGACATCCCCCATATGCGGGCGGTGCAAGGCAACAAGGTCCAGCAGGAGTACCTTGACCTCTTGGGGGACACCCGCTTCCACACCCTCCGCATACACTGCCTGTGCTTCGAGAACATCCAGAAGTTGGGGTTCAACGTGATCCCTTGGAAGGAGAGTGATATCCGAAATCTCCTCAATACCATGCGAGACCAGGAGATTACCCCTCACAAACTCCAGAGCATTTGGAACACTCTGCGGTGGTTCTCCGCGAAGTTTGGGCTCATGGACCCGGATAGCCTGGAACGGCTCAAAGCCAAGAGGAAGATCATTCAGGAAGGGTTGGTGGAGACTAACATCAAACCACAGCGTAAGGCCAAACTCCCCTCCAAAGAGGTCATTGTGGTGCTGGAGAAGATTGCTGCGGGGGAAGGAGCGGCCAACACCAAAGCAGATGGGGCATCAGCCAAGCTTTTGTTGGACAGGTACATCTGCGCGATGACCAGATTCCAAGTGGCATGTAGTGCCAGTTTCAACGACCTCCAGCACACCAGCCCCATGGGGTACAAGTTCACGGAGACCACCTTGGAACTCCAGGCATGGCAGACCAAGACCGTTTCGAATCAAAAAGAAGCCAGTCCCACTGATCGCCCCGCTCTACTCATTCACGGGCCTGGACTGGTGGTCCATCGTCACCCAGGCATGGGACAGATTGATAGCCCAGGACAAGTTCCGGGATATGGACTATCTCATTCCAACTATCAGTTCGGACTTCACGGGCTTGATTCCACGCCCGGGCCAGGCGGACAGGACGCTCCGTTGGCTCAAAGATGCACTACACCGACAGGGTGCCCTGGAAAGCTCAACATTCCGACAACTTAGCTGGCACAGCTTCCGCGTCTTCATCCCGGACTGTGCCTACCAGCTTGGGATGCCCCGAGACCAACGGCAGTACCTGGGGAACTGGACTACCGAGATTACCGCGGATATCTACACCAGGGAGAAGAGGAAGGTCGTTCAACGAGCCTGGACTGAAGTTGCTGACAAGTTGGGCAAGCTGGACCTGCCAGGCGCGAAGCTGTTCCCAATCGACCTCCACATCAGCATTGGCATCCGGAGGTCCTGGACTTGGCCTCATCACCCCTGCGGGAGAGCCCAGAGAAACCGAGGTCACCTCCATCTAAATCCAGACGCCAGGCGCTGGAGGAGGGGCGGGCAGCCTCTCCGGGCGGAACGGCGGCAGCTGGAGCATATGCACCTCGTCTTCGGGACGAACCTCCTCATGGCCATTCTCTCCTTCCCCAGCATGCTCAAGTTGAATACCTAGAAGACTGGTACCGGTGGTTTTGGGGGAGGGACATCGCTGACAGACGCCCGGCACCCAATGAACAAGTCCTACTCTACGCTGAACGGAACGCATGGAGAGAGATCCACAATCTGGTCTGTGGTGGTTTGGGCCTCAAGGAAGCTATGACTCAGATCAAACAGGACACTCTCTTCTGGACTCGGGATGTCTACGAGCCAGTTGCCAGGCAGAAAGGGCATAAGGGCTCCATGGGACCGGACTCGCCAGGTCGGCAAAAGGAAAGCAGCCTCACTGGTCGCCAACTCAGCCACGCTGGAACAAATCCAAAGGGCCGCGGGGAAGCCCAAGGGAGCCATGGGCGCGGGAAAAGGCAAGGACTCTGAGTGGCCAGCCATCTGGGCCAAGGTATCGCCAAAGGGAGTTCAGTATTGTAGAAACCACTTCATGAAGAAGAAGTGCCCAGGGAACTGTGGTCGATCACACAACTGTCCTATGCTCAAGAATGGATGGGCCTGCAACGCAGCCCCATCAGAACATACCCCAGACCAGTGCCCACACCGTTGACTCCTGAAGAACACGGTAGCCCCGGGCACCGAGTTTCAGAAGGAGCCCACAACGGTTGCAACACAACACACATCCACCGCAGAACCACCAGCTGGGGGGCCTCCCCCACCTCGAGCACAAAACCCTCACCCACCACAACCCCACACAATCGGGGGGAGAGGTTGACAAGCCCCTCAAGCTTTGCCCCTGGCTGAAGTCAGTCCCTTCCAGGCTCCTGGAACGGTTGACATGGGCGAAGGCACCCACTGCCGCGCTGCAGGGGAAGGGGAAGGACATCTTGCTCCTCTATGAGGGGCTCAAGGATGGGGACGCCCTAGATGAGACTTTGGCACACCTCCAGCCAGACTTGGCACAGAAGACCCTGGCCATCGATATCCGGCGTAAACCGGAGGCACATCCCAATCACATCTTGGACGATGGATTCTACTCTAGCCGGGCCCCGGCTGCAAACAAATGCTCATCGATTTGGGCCACTGAGGTGTACGACCAATGGGCAAAGACGGTACGCCACAACAAAATTCATCTAGACCAATGCAGGCTGGGCCAAGTGGTCCAGAAGAGCACCACTCTCTCGACGGACCTTCCCCTGCATCATTGGCAAGGGCTTGAGTGCAACCATGGCAGCCATACCAAGCCCAAAGAGATGAAGTCAGATGACTTGAGCCGCCACCCCCCACCGCTGATGAAGGGGTTGGCCGAGGCCATCATACAGACCCTGCCGAAGGGAAGACGGGCGTCTTCGGCGTCTTCAGGCGTCTTCGGGCGTCTTCGGCGTCTTCGGGCGTCTTCGGCGTCTTCGGGCGTCTTCGGCGTCTTCGGGCGTCTTCGGGCGTCTTCGGCCTCTTCGGGCGTCTTCGGCGTCTTCGGGCGTCTTCGGCGTCTTCGGCGTCTTCGGCGTCTTCGGGCGTCTTCGGCGTCTTCGGGCATCTTCGGGCGTCTTCGGCGTCTTCGGCGTCTTCGGCGTCTGCGGCCCGAAGTTGGGGCACCTCTACTGCCATCAATGGAAACCCAGCCGCACATGCCAACAGCATAGCAAAAGTGTGAACATGCTGCTGCTGTTGCTTGTGCCCGTTTGACATTTTCAATTCTATTCGGGAACACTTCAATTTATTCATCCATTTTTGGGGATTAACTTAGTTGACCTACACCCAGCTGAAGCCGATGCTGCCATTGATTTACGCGCTCCAAGATGTCTTTGGAGCATTCTGGAACCTCAATTTCGCAAAAATGTTTGCATTCTCATACGAAATGTTTTTTCTTTTCCAGAAGGTTTTGATATATGAGAGATTTTGAGCATTTCGACTAGAGTTGCTAGGGGCTTGGTCCCCTTGTGGGTTTGTGAGATATTTCGCCATTTGCTGGATCTGCTTCTGTTGTCCCACTCATATCGCTGGATCCACTTCAATTCATTGGATCATCCTAGATCACGTCCATCCGGAGGAATCGAAGTTGGCATCATTTGTTGGCTCGGTTCCTG
Source organism: Cladocopium goreaui (assembly GCA_947184155.2). Classification (NCBI taxonomy): domain Eukaryota; class Dinophyceae; order Suessiales; family Symbiodiniaceae; genus Cladocopium; species Cladocopium goreaui. The sequence goes on along the minus strand of CAMXCT020000657.1, from coordinate 3,988 downwards.
GTTTCAATCCATCCTTTGAATCACCAATCCGCTGCAACGTTTCAGGGCACGAGATTTCCTCGGTGTCCACCCCGTTTCGGGGCCCGAAACACCAACCACCAGGGCCCGCAGGGCGCAGAAACGCAGGAGCGCAGGGAGGCAATGGCCATGAGCTTCGCAAGTGAACGAGGCAGTGGCATTCTCTTGTCGGGGCCTTAGGAGTCTTGGAATCATGTGCAATCTATTTATTATAATTATTTTTTTTGATATATGTGCTAGTAAAAGATAGTCAAACAGATGGATGGATGGATGGGTGGGTGGATGGACGAATCGGATTTGATGGTGTGTGTGTATATATATAGAATATAGAACGATATTAGGATAAAATGGTTGTGTATGCCCACAGAAAACCAGATAAACCAACAGACGCCCAGGGCATGATCCTAGATGACCATGGCTGTAGAAAATCTACTTGGCAAGTTCAAGGGTGAATTCCATAAAGTCATGAGGTTTTTGGTCATGAGAAACTGGAACAACCAGAAAAAAGTAGATTACGGAGAGTTTTGCGCTGGTGCATGCTCGATCCCACTTGTATATCGAAACCAGTCTCCTCAAATGGACGGATGGATAGTAAAACAGGTTTGCTGCAACGCCATTGCATTCGTTTTCGTTGTCAGATCTGGACACCCAATGTGTAGCTGAGAATTATTTTCATTTTGTGGCATTTGAGATTTGAGCCGCCAAAATACGTTTGTTGATTGGTTGCACTAGGGGGTTATAATGCTTTGTTTGGTTTGTTGGGGGTTATTATGATCCATCAACCATGGAGAATGAAATCCGCCGCAGGTCGAGGGTTAGGTTGTCCTCCGTGGAACTCTCTCAGTTCGATAAGAAACCCAATGCGCCACCTGTGTGGCCAGCCGTGCTGACCAGCTTCCTCCACTGCGTCAGTGGCCGACTCAGATCTCAGACAGATCACGCAGACCACTGAGACCATTTGAGACCATTTTTTGAGCAACACAGTGATATGGAACGACAATGAAAATTCAGGTATACAGTATTTCGCATGGATTTGAGGGACGTCAGGCAATTCATCTTGCAGCGTGATAGTAGTGTCAGTGCTGAGGCCTGGGTGCTGCGCTCATGACATGGCTGAGGGTCTGTGAGCATGTGGTGAGCCCATATGTAGAGGAAAAGGACGTGAAAGATGCAGTGAAAGTGGCAGCGCAGACCTACTATGGGCGCCTGCTGGCAGTGAATGCCATATGTGAGCTGGTCACCAGTCAGTTTGTAGGGGTGGCGAGCGACAAGCATGGCCGACGCCCAGTGCAGGTGGCAGCACAGCTGGGACAAGTACCTTGGATGCAAAATGATGCAAATCACTGCAGGTACTCTTCAGGAGTGAGGGAGTCACCAGGAGCAAACTTAGCAAATTTGGAGACATTATATGACATTATATGACATTATGACATTATGCTGGGCGATAGCTGATAGAAGAGGCCCTGATATTCGCTCTTTCCTTCAGGTCATTGACTACCTCCTTGCCGCACTGTGTTTACCATCGTTCGGTTATATCGGGCAGCTGAAGGAGGGAGCGTGGTTTATCTTATTTTTCTCCCGCGGTATAGCTGGCTTGCTGGGAAACTACAAAGTCAGCCTACAGCTGCCCAGCTGCAACAATGGTTTGGTGTCGTGAGCAGTATCATTCCGACATTTCTGGACACACTCTGAGAACTCCTCGGCGGGATCCCTAGGAGGAGACAGAGAGATTAGGCGGTAGCAATGAATCACACTTCTGGCACTCGAATCTCAAGTGTTTGCGAGTCTAGAATCTGGGATGATGCGTGTCTGAAAATGCTAGGTCTGCCTTGAGTCAGGGTTCTGGGCCTGGGTATCAAGGATTTGAGCTGCTGCAGTCACGCATATGATACATAGCAGCCATAGCAATGCAATCAAAGTTGGATATCTACAGGGGGCCAGAGCCGGCGCAAAAAGGCCTTCTTGTCCGATTGATCTAGCCAGCACAACATCGTAGCCTGAGGAGAGTAGGTTGAATCATGTCAAATCATTGAATCTGTCGTATGTGAATCTTTTTCTCTCACTTCTGTCAGTGTTTTTTTTGTTGCTATTTCTTGGCCGCGAGGTCCTACACTGCGGACATCTCGACTGTTGAAGAGTGCCCTACTCGAATGGCATATCTTGGCGGAGCGCTTGTCACAGGGATGTGTGCAGGCCTGGCTATGCCTGGCTGCGCCGCGTGTGTGGCATAGAATTTGAGTCAAAGAGTCAAGCACTCACAGAGTCAGATTATTCATGCACATGTTGATTGATGTTATATGATGTTATATAATTTCTCTCGACGATTGGGTAGAGTGTTGATGGGGTGAAGAGAGCAAACTGTGGAGCCAAAGCAGTTTGCCGGGGACTATGAGGGAATGTCCCACATCTCTCCACACATTTGACGGCTGTGACAGTCTGAGCTCTTTTGGTCGCTTCCTTTGGAAGAATCGGGTTCCAGCTCACTTTTGTAAGACTATGGGGTCATGTCCCACAACCAAGAGGGTCACACAGGGTATCCCCCACAACCTCCCAAGGTCCGATTCGAAACCGCTCCAGGAAGCATGTTGGCCACCGCAGTCGGCGTCTCCAAGATCTCCTTCCGGTGGAGTTTTTTGGCGGCCACGGCCATCAATGTGGGCATCATTGCCCTAGTGCCATGGCTGCGGCTCTGGTGGATGCGATGTTCACAGGGCAGGTCCAAAAACAGGGGTGCAACATGGAATCGCTTGCTGAACATTGCTGAACCAGCTAAACCTGGCTAAACCTCAAATATTCCATGCTTATCATGCTTTCCGCCTTTCCGCATGGATCTTTGAGTTGCCTCTTCCCCTTTACCCCTAAGCCCTAAGCCCTCAGAAGCACCAGAGGCATCCAGAAGCTAAGGTCGTCGTCAAGTGGCGCGACATTGCGCCTCGGAAAGATTACACCTGGCGAGAGGCGAACCCTTTCGCCAGTTTCCATTTGCTAGGCACCAATCGGGCCATGGCCACTTGACTGAAGCAGCCAACCATGTCCACCGCTTGGTCGCCTTGATCATGTCGGTTTTAAATGGTCATTGAAGAATGCAGATTAACACTGGAAAGACTCCACCAGTTTGAAATCAAACTGAGGCGATGTACTCTGCACTTGTCTTCCTCAGCTCTTTTTCCCTCAATATGTTCAGCAGCACTTTGGTGTCTTACTGTGAAACCTTTCTGAACATGGACACTCCGACCTTCTCCGCACTTGTCATGATGTGGACTCTTGAATCTGCCATTTGCCTCGGCATTGTGCAGCCAGCACTTGTCCGAGAAGTGGGTGAAATTGCGACCTTGCAATTGTCTTTCCTTTGCATGATCGTCTTTTATGTGCTCTTCTGTCTGTTGACCCCGGAGAACTCAGCATGGGCCTCTTGCCTGAGCTTTGGCAGTTGCAATGTTACAAACCACGTCTACATCAGGCAACACCAGGCACAGCGCGGTCGAACAGACATGAACTGAACGTGCTTCACCAGGGCTTGTTGCTGCTTCCCTGTGAATGGAACTCAGGTCTTCGTCATTATGATTCTTTTCTCGATGGGCTCCATCACCTATCCCTTGGCAGTAAGCCTTGCCACCAGAGAACTGCCGCCAGAGCTGCAAGGGAGTTTGCAGGGGGCCGCTACTTGGAGTTGCAGGATCAGACTTCAATGAAAGGACTTCTCTTGGAATTCAATGCCAGAAATTATCAAGACATTGTATTTCCATTGGCGTCCTAGATTATCAGAATCATCCAGTTCCGAACTAGATCTTTGGACTCTCAAAATAGATCAAAGGACATGACATAAAATGCGTTGAATGAATCAGGCACACATCTATAGATGCCAACATGGTTGAGCTCTATTGTGCTTTTAAAGTGCAAGTCACCACGGCAACATCGCCGATCGGAAAGGTTTCCGTCTTGGAGACCGTGGCAAAGATTATTGCGCCTC
>CAMXCT020000656.1:222601-226217 GCA_947184155.2 Cladocopium goreaui | reverse complement strand
TTGCTCTCAGAGATTGCAGTGTAATTATGTAGCTGAAAATGTGACTTCTCTTGGCGGATTTGCGCACATCTTTCTTCGGGTCATCAAGATCAGACCTCAATTGCAGCAGAAAGGAGCACCAGTAGGTCAGGTTGAGACTAGCTACCAGTTGGTTATCAACACAAGCTGTGAGTTCAACGTTTCTCTTGTCTATGCCGAGTCTTTCTATTCGATTTTTCTCGGATTAGATTGCTACTGGCTTGCAGGGTGGTTGATGAACAGGAAAGAAGCAGGCGATGTTCTCTACCCTCTGAGATATCAAAATGAAGCACTGGATGGGCACAGCACATATTGTGTCGTTGGGGGTTACATCATGGGACACTATGAAACTCCGAAGAAAAACGCAACTCTCAAGCCTCATCGCGGTATTGTCAAAGGCAAGAGCCCTGTAGTGCTATCATCTCCTGACATCGCAACAGGACTCACGAAACTGTGCAGTCTCAAAGCTCCGCCTGAAGGTTTTCCCTATGGTTTTCTCTTCTGCAATGCCTCAGCACAATTCACTGCATATGTCGCAAAGTATTGCGCATTTGTCAGATCAGCATTTCGAGATGCTACATGCGACGCATGTGTGCAATACTGGTGTGAAGGCAGATGGTCAGGACTTATTTCGGCTGGTCCCCATCTATGCATCAAGCAATGCAATTTTTTGTCCAGTCGTACTTTGGGCTTCTCGTTTGAGATTGTGAAGCGAGGGAAACACGAGATAGTCCTAGCAACAGATCAAACACTTCCTGGCATCACAATTCTCAATCTCACAACAAGCCACTCGAGAAGTGCTCAAAAGATCTTGAATGCTTGCAACTGGCTGAAAGCAGATTTCATAAAAATTGACTCGAGGTTTCTCGAAGTGCCTTTGATTGAACGTCTCGAGCAGAGCTTGAATCTGAAAATCAAGAACCAAGAAAAACTGAGGCAGAAAGAAAAACAAGAAAAAACAGAAGAGAGAAAACTGATGGAAACCATAGCAAAAGAGAGGCGACAGAGTTCCATGGCTCCTGCCGCACAAGCAAAAGAAACACAGAGAAAGAAGGCAGACAAAGGTACAGACGTGAATGCGATCATGTTTGGTTGAATTTGTTTTCGATTTCATTTTGTTTCTCAATCTGCACTTTTTTTTTGTGTCTATTGTTATTCTATTCATCATTCTTCTATGCTGCATTTTTGCAGAATGAACTTTTGGCTGGGCAACTTTTTTCCTTGATAAAGAGAAGTCAGGAAGAAGAGAACAGTCGGAGAGAACATGATAATTTAAATTTTTCTCCTTTCAAAGTTTAAAAAATTGAGAGAATATTTTGAGGCCATGGCAAACCGTGCCATAATAAAGGGCACTCGAAACACAAAATGTTAAATGATATCAAAACATTATGTCAGCAAGTCTTGAACAGCATCTACCGTGTCTGCCACTGCTGGGTGACTCTTGTCATGCGCACCGCATTTTGTAGTAACACACACGTGCACAAACTGTAGAAAATGCTTTGATTGCATCTCGTAAAAGGTAGCATCAACAGCGACTTGCAATAGCGTGCCAGTGGAGCCTGCAACCACTCAAAAAACAGAGCGCCATTGGCACATCTGGAGGCTGGCCAGTATAAACACAGCCGTGTTTAAACGGATCCAACGCAGACCGGCCTGTACTACTCAATTTCTCCATTGGTTCCTGGGGAGCCGGCACCCCACCCTGTACAAAAAAAAAACGCAAAAAAAAACAAGGATCCGAAAAAAGAAACCAAGTGGGAACGGGAAACCCACTAAAAGATCGAAACCCGGCTGTGGACTTTCCTGCCTGCCTTGGACTTCCTTTCGCTTGCTGTGGTTTGAGTTTCTTTGGCTTGTCTCTTCCATGGCGGGGCAACCCCCGACAATGGAAGCCACGACGGCATTGAAGACATCACACCGAGGGTCCCCACCAGCATGGCCGACACTTTCCGAGAAACAGCTAGCATAGCCAGAGCCAGTCCAGCTCCGACAACACCACCTCACTTGCGGCAGGCCTGCCAACAAGCACCACCAGCCACAGCAGACGAAGAAGCATGCCCAATATGTCTCACTGCCATCTCGTACAATGGCATAGGCCCAACCTCTCGGTTCAGGTGGCCTCATTGCAACCACTGTTTTTCACACAGGCTGTGCAGCCCACATGGTCGTCGAGCAACCCAGGCCTCCCTGCCCAACTTGTCGCCAACCATGGACCAACACTTCCGCCTTGCTCTTCTCAGCCCAATGTCGGCACCATGGGGTGGAACTCCCGCCTCGGATCCAACGAGTGGATACTCACAATGCAGCTTTGCAACCGCCAGTAGCACCCACACACATTTCGCCACACTGTTGTCCACGGCTCTTTCTGGCGGACCCCCTGCACCCTGAGGAACCAACAGCCTGGCAAGAACTCAACGACAACCACATGGCATGGGCCCCGGTCCACATCCAGCAGTCCGACCGGTGGGAACCAGAATGGGTGTGCCTACGGTGCAACACCGTCCTCCGACTTGATCACCCATTGCTACAAAACACCCCCGAGCAGCCGCATTGCACACAACATGGCCCGCGCACTTTGCGCGTGGATATGCGACACAACACCAGGGGGTGGATTTGCAACCACTTCCAAGCCGGATGCCCAGCGCAGCCAATACACACCCAGCCAGCCAGGGCCCACATGGCACCGCAACAGCTGCGTGACCCACACAGCCGGCCCTGGACCCAACGAGGCCCACCAGACGAGCATTCTTGCAGCCATCCGACTTTCAGTTGGTTCTATGTCCCGCTCTTGCTGGCGGCCACCAACCGCCTCGAACCCCAAGCGGCTGAAGCATGGCACCAAACCCCAGCAGCAGGCAACCCGTGGCGAAGATTGGTGGAGCATCTACAGCAAGCACGCCCCGTCCCCTGGCAACAACTGCTACACGTGTTGACAACATTGCAGCAACTGGCTACACACACCGGGCAAACACTGGCAGAGAGCGAAGCGGCCCTGCCAAACAGGCTCCGCGAGGCTGGGGCTTGCCAACCCCCCGCACCCTAGTGCACCTACCATGGGCCGTGACCGTGTTCCAACAACCCAGCGGCTACATCCCAGCAACCGCTCAGGAAGCACTGTTGCACACATTCTTGGGGGAAAGATTGGCATCAACAGCTGCCACCTTGGCCCAACAATGGGGGGCACTTACAAGCCACGTTCCGACCACAACCTCAACAATGCCCGGCCCACCACCGCCCACAGCCCCCAACCAGGCTTCAGCAACACCCAGCCCCACCAGGCCAGTAGCAGATACCCGGCCATCGGCCCCGGCGGACCCAAGCCCAGCCGAGCAAGACTCTTCCAGTGCCAGTAGCTCGTCCGACAGCAGTTCCAGCGACACAGCTACCAATGACACCAGTGCCCCCCGACGCCGGCAGCCACGCCAGGAACAAACGGCACCAGCAGAACCCGACACTAGCACGACCCCAGCTAACCGACAGCAATTCCACAATTTTTTGGCTACCCTGGACGGCGTGGATCTGCAAACGGCTCTGAAGACCAAGTTCTCCGGCTTCCAGTCCCCACCACCCTTCCTCAAAGGCCGCGTCCGTCACGCTT
>CAMXCT020000656.1:205101-217601 GCA_947184155.2 Cladocopium goreaui | reverse complement strand
TCCCATGCAGTCGACGACGATCTCCGTTCAGTCACAAGGAAATCACCACCCCAGCATTAGATGCTTAAGACCCTGGTGAGGGTGCCTCTAGTTGACGTGCGTTGGTAACAAGTAGACTGGTAAAATTCGTGGGGAGGGGACTTGAATTGCCTTGAGTCTTGAGCTGCACGAAACACTGGGTTTTTGCCTTCAGTTTTTGCCCATGTGGATGGGGACACTGATGATACAGCATGGGGTTTTGTTGAATTTCGAGGTTGCCATACGACAAACCCAGCTGGCTTTGGGCAGTTGGTTCAGGTGAACTACCTGAGAGCTGAAGCTCGCATCCTTCCGGAGGATTGGCAGCTGATTTTACGGACCAAATGGGTGGTATTTTTACCATGGACCAAAAATAGGAGGTGTCCTATTGGGCTTAACACACACACATATGTATATATATATATTGAGAACGGCAATGTGATTTTATTTGAGAAACCAAATGCCATCAACCTCCAACTTTGGGTTTGCAACGGTTTACCCTCTGGTTATTTAACATAGCCATGGAAAATTGCCCATTTATAGATAGTTTACCTATAAAAAATGGTGATTTTCCATGGTGATGTTAAATAACCAGATGGTATATCATGGTAAATGAATTCTGGTAAGTCATGGGTGGTTTATGGTTGTGGTGTCCGCTGACCTGCGTCGCTACGTCTCGAAGGAGAAGAACCCAGGTGAAGACGGGGAAGAAAGTTGGCGATCCTTGGATGGCTCACCATGGGTGTCCGTTAAGTGCCCTATCAATGGGAAAAACCATGGTTTCGGGTACCTATATCTTAGGAACCCGCCACGTGGCAGGCATAGAAATACAAGATCCAGGGTCGGAGGCCGGGGCTTGTTTTCATGTCACCAAGGATCTGAACTCCTGGATTCGTGGCAAGACTTCCAATCTCTGGCACAGAAGTTTGAGGAGCCTCACATTGCTGGAGACTTCTTTTCCAAAGTGCCTGGGCATGTGCGGTTTGAGTTCTCAGAGAGAGTTGTGCATACCAAGCACTAGGTGCTTGGAATTTGAGATTTCGACCCCTCAGAAGGCCGAAGGGTGGGATCCTTCAACTTTTTCGTTAGGGCTCCTGCAATTCCATTCACGGAGAGTGGAAGCTGTGAACCTCAGCTCCCCTCCTGGAAATCGCCAAGTGGAGTTGGTTCCCCATGGAGTCTGAGTAGTCCATGTTCCTCAGCAAACCAGATCTCTTTGATCATGGGAATCATCCCCCAAACATGTCAAAAACAGGACTTGTTTCCAGTGGGGGATTGGAATCATCAACCAGCAGCAATGAAAGCAACAGATTTTGAATTAGTAGTAACAGTACAAGTACCAGTCATATTTATCATCAGAGCAACAAGAATAATCATTGCTCTTTGATTACTGTGGGTATGACGAAAAAAAAGTCATCATGTTCTTTTCCGCCAACCTGCTGCGCGTCAGACGCGACTATACCAATATGGAGCAATGGAGGCAATCAAACATGGCAATGGAAAACCACTTAGCAATAGTTCGATGATTTTCGCATTTAAAGCCTCAAAAAAACCACCATGAAATCACCATGAAATCCCTATGAACCCCCATTGAATCACCATTTTTGCAGTAGAAATGTCTTCTTTCTAGCCATTATGGCACGTTATCCCACTAAGTCCCAATAAATCAGCCTTAAATCCCATTATGTAAATCACAGTTAAACCCCAGTAAACTACCATTAAATACTATAAGTCCATAAGACCCTATAAACATATATAAACATATATAAACATATATAAACATATATAAACATATATAAACATATATAAACATATATAACCATATATAAACATATATAAACATATATAAACATATATAAACATATATAAACATATATAAACATATATAAACATATATAACCATATATAAACATATATAAACATATATAAACATATATAAACATATATAACCATATATAAACATATATAAACATATATAAACATATATAAACATATAAAGACATATACAACCATATATAAACATATAAAGACATATACAACCATATATAAGCATATATAAACATATATAAACACATAAAAATCACCAGTAAATCCCTTTAAATTACCATGGATTTCTTGCCCTTTCGGCTCCGTGTCAAGGTGGCCCCCCGTGTCTCCAGTGGCATTTTGGCTGCAGCCTGGCAGCAGCTGCAGGTGCAAACGCAGCTGGTGCGGCGCCAGAAACGCGCCGCTCGGGCGCAAAATCGGGGAAAACCTGGGGGATTTCGAAGTTCAGCAGCAAAAATCGTGGTTTGAATGGATTTGAATGGGATTTAGCCAGCTAACGTAGGGATTTGAAGTGGATTTTGAAGTAGATATAATGGGATGAACGATGGGATTGGGGAATACGTGGGAATGTAATGGGAGATGCAAACCAACAGACATCCGGGTTGCTGTAATCGAACATGCCAAAATCATTAAACTAAATCAATTGATGGACACCTAAATGGGAAAATCATCGAACCAACTAGATTGGCATTTACATGGCAAATTCAGCCATACATCGGATCTTACATTGCTAGATTTGATTGCCAGAGGGTAGGAGGATCCGGGAGGACAATGCCAACCCCGGATGAATAGATTTAATCCTGGTTGATAAAATATAGGAGGACGCTTTATTTTTGGGTTTACGCAGTGGGCAAATGGTATGTCGTTTTTTCTTTGTCAGGGATTTCGGGATTTGTTGGGATCTTTTTCGGCCATTCCATGGATGCCATGGTTGTTTCAGGCAATGGAGGAGGTGAAGAAGATTATTGAGGAGATCCAGGGGCTTCCCCGGGGAGTTGGTGATTCAACAGAGCAGGCCATGCAAACGTGGAAGTTGAGGTTACACATGGGTAGCACCATGGTTTTAAACCCAATGAGTTGGGATATGATCCCTTATTTAATAAATATAGATGTAAACATAAACATAAATATGAATAAGTGATAAATAAAACAACAACATAAATAAACATAAATAAATACATACATAAATGTACATAAATAAATGCATACATAAGTATAAATAAGTAATTCCATACATAAAAATAAATAAATAAACACATACATACATACATTAACATAAACAAGTAAAAAACAAATAAATAAAACGCATAAATAAATAAACATAGATAAATCGATAAACACAAATAAATGAATGCATACATGTGAATCGGAGGTTATCTCCCCGATTATGTACTGATGTTTGGTCTTGAAGTGGTTGTCTTCAGTGATGACGGCACACGAGTTGCGGCTTCAGCATGGCGATACTTTCTTCCGGTACTGCAGTAGTCTTGAGCCAAAGGGGCAAGTTGACGCACCCCTTGGCGGTGGATCCTTGAGGGCTGAATTATGTGGGAGTGTACAGTGTTCCGTAGCCTACACTCTATTCGCACCCCCCACGCATGGCCAACTTTGTTGGCCACGCGCAAAGGAGTGTCCCTTGAATTGATCCACTACATCTGCAGCTGTTCATTTATTGAATTATGGAGAGCTAAAGTCCGTTCAGAACTTCAAATCTACATGGCGGCTTGCTACGATCTCTACCAAAGGATAAATGTTCTGTTCACATGCATGCTGACACGACGTAGTCGGTGTCCGGCATTGAGGTTCATCCGATGTGGCGTAGCCAGCATGGAATCCCACTCAAGCATGTGAATTAAAAAAAATCGAAACACAAAGATGACTATGGAACTAGAAGTTTACCTTCCCGTTCCTTCGTCGGTTGAGATGTAGACCGCTGTAGAAACTCAGCGTCTCGTGCAATGATGTTCAAAAAAAAAAATGTGGTTCTAAATTAGCCGGCTCAGAGTCCTCTCAGAAATCATTCGAAATGAAGTAGAGGTAAGTCTCGAGCAATGATTGCATCCTCGCTTCGCCAGATTCAATCAGGACCTATGCAGAGGTCATATCGATTTATCATCTATATCCCCATCCATAGTATCCATGTTGGTTCCAGTCTCCACCACGGTGTGAATAAGATCTTCCACCTTTTCCTTGGTCTTTTCCACCCTTCTGTGGCGGGGTTACTGGAGCTTGTTTTGGCGGAGGAGCGGCTTCGACGGTTCTCCATGTTGCTGATGATGATGCTTTCGCTTTTGACACTCTGCCCAGTGCTGGTGCTGCCTTCGGGGCTGCTTTCGATTTGCCAGCGGCCGGGTTAGCACGTTCACGATCGGCAGGAGTTGGGGTATCAGCAATCGCAAGTATGTGAGCTTCTGACATGTGGATGCCCCATCTTGGTCGTTGATCATCCCGTTGTTTGATGTGGTTGTAGTCATCGATTGCATCATACAGCTTCTGGAGTAGAGGTCGTGGTAATTGTCGGCCATTTTGAAGGATCAGGTGTAAAAGTGATATTCTTCGAAGTGCGGGACGAAGAGCACACACAATGTCAACTGGGTTCAGTGTGATTGTGTCTTGAAAGTCGACGTTCCTGAAGAAATAAACGGCATTCACTCTGTATGCACCTGCGATGATTCTCCTGACCATGACATCTTGTCGGTCAAGGGCTTCGCGGGCCGCTGTGGTCTTTCTCATCTCATCCATTGTTGTGTCACGTTTCGACAGCTTCTCCATCTCCTCGTCATAGAAGATGTTTTGCAAGTCATCATACGTGTAGCCACATTCAAGAGTATATATGAGAAGTCGCTTGAGTACCACTGCCCCATAGTATGCATTGACGAATCCCTCTTCCCGATGTCGTCCTTTTGTTTTGGTCGGCCGATCTCTTTGTAGAGCTCTTTCATCTGTTGTGCAGTTGGTTCGATGAGGTCACCATTTTCATCCTCGCCTAGGTAAGGCACCCTTGAGTCCAGGTCCATCCTGAATTTCTGGTTCTGTTGAAAGTGTTTCCATGCCGTCTCGATGTCTCCACAGAAGTTCCGTTGGAATAGTCTGTAGATCCTGACGATATGTAATCCAATTTGCAACAGGAGGATCTTGATGAGCTCCGGCTGAGCATCTCCAATTGTGCAAGGCTCGATTGGTAGGACCTTTGATCCAAACTCAATCCTCTTCATCCACTTGGGGTACTCAATCACTGCATCACGAGCTTCTCCAGCCTCATACTCCTCGATGTTGATTTCATCGACCGCTATCTCTTCATCGTCATTCTCGTCGGTCGGTTTTCCTTCCTCATTGAGAAATTTGTCGACCTCATCTTGTTCTCTGAAGTCTCTTCTCTCATCATTGATGTCGCCCTTCTTCGGGGCTTGATCATCATTTTCTTCTTCTGGTTGAGGTTCTTGTTCTGGACTCTTCATGGTGACGTCATCGTCATCTTGCATCAGCTCGTCTTCATCATCTTCACCTGTCAAATCGATCTTCACCTCCTCCCATGCTTTCTTGACATGGTCTTTGAGATCTTCTTCTCGATGATGTGATTCGGCACTTGGTACTGTAGCCACGGTGATCTTGATTCGCTTCCTCCATCCATGACTCACCAAAAATCCTTTGCACATCACACAAATCGATAGTGGCGCAGGGGTCTCCATCAGACATGCGGGGCATAGTCGATGGTCCTCCTTGCTGGGATGATGAGTGACTGCTAACAATGATATTGCATCATTCCAATCCGGATGTCCAGGGAACAATCTGTGATTATGACTGAAGTGACCGGTCTTGATATCGACAAGCTTTCGAAGTTCGTTCAGATCGGGTGATGATTCATCAGGCACAATGTTCCCAATGAGTTTGTCAAATCGTTCAATGGTGGCCACCCTTCTTGCTCCTTGCACGGAAAGTACAGGTTGATCTCTTCCCTTTGTGATCATGAGACGGTAGTAGTCCTTCTCCTTCCAATCGTAGTACCAAACTGCATCGAATGATTCGAATGGAATTGTTTCTTGGACCAAAATGTGTCCGTCTGCTGATAATCAAGGGGAGAACTTGGCGATGGAATCGTACGTGATGTAGATGTAGACAAGATCAGTTTGCTCAATCTTCCTGAATCTCAGCACCGTCTGACTTCGCACGTCCCATGGTGCGAATGGCACGAAGAACGTATTGATGCGGTCTCCTCCTCCTCCGGGACGTAGTCCTTCTCTGAAGATTTGAGCGATGTTGTCAAAAGTGGTGCAGTGAAATCCTCCTCCAAGAGTGTATCCGACTCCAGGGTTCATCTGATAGGAAGTCTTCTTGTCTTCGATGTGCACACCGCCTTGAACTCTTGAATGTGCCATAGGGGCACGGATTGCCACCGGCCAAAGCCAAATCTCTCGATCTGCTGTGCCGATCTCCAACCTCAGTGTGTGTCGTTCAAGTCTCGAGGTCAATCCATCATTGAAGTTGTTCATGACGTATTCCAACTCACCTTTTGTGACCTTGAGTCCTAGCACTTGAGCTCGGATTCTTTTCGTTTGTTTGTACTCAGTGAAGATCACTCTCTGGAAATTGTTCCACCTCTCAACAAGTATCGGGTAGTTGACGTGGGTCGTTCCAGCCAATGTATGTTGGTCTCTCCAAATGGCGTCGTACTTCAAGATCGACTCAACATTGACCCAACCTGCCTCATCGCATGGTAGTCCACGGTGATTCCGATTGTCCTTGACGCAACCCACGGAGTGGCGTAGCGCTGCATTGAATCTTTTCGACAATTCGACTATCCATTGCGGATTTTCCCACTTGTTGCCCATCCACTCATTCTCGCCATATCGATGCACCTTACTCCATCCAAATCCAAGATATTCTTCTCCATTGATGCGAGCAAGTTGAAGTGTACCAATGTTGTGGCCATGTGTGAATGGTTGGATGTACTTGAAGTTCCAGTTGTCTCCATACTGTTTTCTTTCTTCAGTAAGCCATTTTACATATTCATCATGATCAATGGGGTTCCAAGCGTTCAGCTCCTCAATGGTCGGCAAAACAGGCGGGGATTCCTCAGCCGCACGCTCAATCAGCATATCAAGCTCATGACGATTCTTCACACCTCGGCTAATTGGGTTGACTTCGACACCATTCACTAAGTACTTTCCTCCTTCTTCACGATCACCAATGTCGTACATAAAGGCTGACTGACTGTAGAAGCACTTGGTCACTTCTTCTTTCTCAGTGAATCTGGTTCTTCCCCAACGTTTTCCTCGTGGCATGACGTTCTTTGGGAGCTTGTCTTTTCTGCCTCTGGTCGCAGCTTTGGATCTTTCCGATGATGATGGGGATTTGGACTTCTGATCCATGATCAATCTCATGCGCCATAGGGTGTCCTTCATGTTCTCGTCATCTGGTGTGGTACATTCATCAATGTCATGCATTCCACCACAAATGAAACAATATTGAACACTCGATGCGTCTGCAATCAGCTTCTCAAATCGATCACGGATGTTCCGCACCTCAGTTCGGCGCTTCTTCGCTTCCGAAGGTTGGCCCCCCATGTCATCTTCCTCCTCCTCAATCTCGATGTCACCAGCTCCGGCATCGGTTTCTCCTGAAGTCTGTTCCGCTCGAGGGCCCCGCGCCGTAGGCGTCGTGGTCTCCTCATCAGGTTCGCCAACTTCATCCTCCTCTTCATCGCTTGATGAGACCTCAATCATTTCAGGGTGGTCATCGTAGTTGGCTTCCGGGAGCACCGGCATTCTGGTGATCTTCTTCTGCAGGAGTAGGTCGAAGATTCCCGCTTCTTTCAAGACTGTTGTCACCATGTCGTTCTCGACCGGCGGGATGTATGCTTTCCTGGATCGGTTTCGCTTTGTGTTGATGGTGTCGGTAGGTCGACATGAACTGCTGAATAGCCAGAACGACTCTTCCAGTCCTGCGAGGCAACTGTCAAGGTTTGCCCCCCATCCACCAAACATAGTAGGGAATTGAATACCCAGGTCAAGCATTCCAAGCCAGAATTCGAAAATGTCGCCGACATACTCAGCTGTTGCGGTTGGATTGAGCATGGATGCGATCTCCTCCTTGGTCAGCACGGTCTTCATGTAGTCATGATAAGCGACGTTTCCACCATCCCAAAGCAGTCTGTAAAACCATCGAATTCGGTGCGATCCACCTCCGCAATCCTCTGTTCGAGTTTCACGTTGCACATTGAATTGGGGTAACAGGTCTCGTCTGCATTTCCCTTTCACCATGTATGCGGGCATGCGGATGGCACCTCGATGTGATACCTGTTTGAGTACATCGCTTGTCGTCCTGTATCCTGATATCATTGCAAGTGTTGCAGTGACCAAAAATCCACGGAGGTCCTTCTCGGCTTCCATTTCTCTCGAGTCAACGCATTCATTGTAGATGTTGAGCAATCTTGCAGCTACTCTTGCATCCTGTGAAAATTCATCCATCCCAATGTCTTCAGTTCCGTAGATTGCCGCTCTCGTCCAGTTGCTTGCGCAATTCAGACATCTTGTGCGGTTCTCAGTGCAGGTATTCAATCTCGAATCATTTTGATGAAATCCTTTGCGCACATCGCACATCAATTCGGAATCTTCGGTTACCTCGACCCAATGCTCATCCACATCTGTCAGGGGCTCCGGGGTAAATACTCCTCGTCGGATGTCTGACCATGCTCTCCTCTGGACCGCATCTTTCATGTGCTTCATTCCTCCAATGATGTTTGCCGATCCAGCTTGTGCATCTGTGATTTCTCCAGCACGAATGCTGGGAACAATTCGTGGATGTTCTGTGCATCGTTTGATGGTTTCAATGTCAAATCCGGTGTTCTTCACATGGACGCACTCTTCATTCAGGTCATGGACTGTATCATGATCCATTGCACAATGTAAGAAGACCTTCTGTCGCATCAATGACTTTTCAAGCATAGCCCAAATGACTTCCTTGCCTTCACCTTCCTTCCAATAGAAAGGCTCACGTCCACAAGCATATATCTGTTTCCAGAATCTTTCATTGGTGGAGTGAATAATGCCCTTTTCCTTCAAGATTCTTGCAAGCTCCTCGGCCATGGATACAATCGAAGATTGGGACCCAAGAAGCCGGGCATCTTTCAGAATGTTGACGAAAATTGGAAGATGTGCTGCTTGGCTGATCTCCGTGATGATCTCCGCCAATTTGATGATGAAGTCTGCATTTGGCATCAGCATGCGATTTTGTCCTCTGAATAGTGCTGCGAAAGAGATCCAAATATGAACAGTGGCACTTGAGAACGTGTTGGCGTTGGTTCGTAGGAAAGTCAACGCATTCGTTGCCATTTTCAAGAAATCCTCGGGTTTCTCCAGAGACTCATAGGGAAGTTGGTACACCTTGATGGATGAAAGACCCATGTTGTTGAGCCCAGCCTCAATGTCATTAATGATTCTCGAGCTAGATCTCGTTTGGTAGGTCAAATCCGTCAAGATGAGAGCTTTGTTGTTTCTCACTTGTCCTCCCAATTCGTCCCATTTGTCCAACCAAGGTTTCCCGATGATGAACTGTCCAATCTTGTTTCCTAACTTCTTGAGCTTGACTCGAATCTCGCCCTCCACCGTATCTTCAATGCCCAATGTCAACATGGCTAGGACCTCCGTCACTGGATATCCTTTGCACCTGACAAACTCTGTGGTCGTGATGATGTAGTGGTAGAGCTTCAGCCATTCGTAGTCATTCTCATTGATCATGTGGGAATCAAGTTGTCCTTCTGTCAGCATGTTGAAAGACAGGGCAGCATGAAATGTCAATCTTCTCAAATACTGTTTCCAGATCAAATTGGTTCCATACTTGTGAGTAGTGTGAGGACCCTCTACGATTGAAAGCACAAAATCCTTGCCGGATCGCAAGAATGCAATTCTCTGTTCTTCACGAGCATAATCTTCGGCAGAATGGAGACGTACTTCCACGGTTGAGGGTTTCCTCCTCTTCATCCAATCTTCAGTTGGAATCCAATTCTCATCTCTTTCTGGTTCAGTACGACCTTGAGATGTCGCCCCAGGTCCAGATCGGAAAGCTGCATGGGTCGACGAAGATGAACCTCCGCCAGTCGATGATCTTGGCATCTTCTTCGGTTGAATGTTCGAACTTTGTGATTGTTGCGATGCCTTTGGTTGTGATCCCTCCGTAGGAGCGGATGTACTCTGGGCGCTAGGTCCAGTTGATGTGTCATCATTCACCCATGAAGGCTCCTCATTGTTCCAGAAGTCAACTTCGTAGGGTCGTCGTCCGTCATTGAAGACCAAGGGAACATCCCAGTTGTCGAAATTGTGCATGCCTCCGGCTGTACCAGCTTGAGTCTCGGTCATCACGGTGGTGAAATCTTTGAGAGAGCTGTGGCAGGCATGACGTCTTTCCTTCTCAGTATATCTGGCTCCTTCATCGGCAATCGAGACGTTGTATCCATGCCCAATCAGGATTCCCTGAGGAATGTCAAAGACTTTGAGGATCGAGAACTGAATCTCGGACAGCTCTGCCACTCTCGGCAAGTTTCCATCTCCTCGAGCGCTGGTCTTGTGTCTTTCAAGTGTCGTGCCGAGGGCCAACAAACATAAGAAATGGTTCTGGGCTGCACTCCTCCCTTTCGGTTGATTGGTTTCGAAAGCAACCACATCCTTCATCACATCCTGCAAGATGATCTGATCCGATGGGTTCTGCTCGTTGTGATACCTCAATGCATGTCCTAGGTGCCTCATCTGGATCTCAATCATGTGTTTCATTGCCGTCAAATAGCTATCATTGTCAGATGGAGACTTCGGATTCACCTTGGTCAACTCGTCCATGACTTTGAAGTATTCGGCGGTCCTTGTCACAGCTAACCATGATGTTGCACTTGGATCTGTGTTGAATGATGGTGTTCCTCGATAAATTTGTTTCATGCTTCGGATCTTCGCCGCAGTTTCTGCAGCAGTGGCTTGATCATCAAAAGGTTCGGGAAAGTGTCCTTTGGACAATACGATCCAGAGCTCATCAAGTCTGTCGTAGATCTCTTTGTCCATGAAGCGTCCCACAGTTGCATCATCATAAGGGCATCTGCTGGCAAAGACCTTCACGAATCTCGACCCTTTTGACAAAAACGCCCATCCTGAACAACCCTTCTCGATGTCCTGCGCTCTCTGCAACAACTTGTAGGCTACCTCCAGAGCTTGTGCAGTGGCTTCACTGGTGTGTCTGGAGTTCGCGAAGTAAGCTGAGTAGACAACTGCAGGCGGCATGCCAAATCTAATCCATTGATTGGATAGTTTGCTCACTTGTGTTCTTCTTCAACTTGGGGAGGGGGGGGTGCACCACCCCCCCCCAGCTTTGTCACTATAGCCATTCATAGTCACTGTAGCCATTCACAAAGGGGGGGGTGGGTCCACCACCCCCCTCCCTCAGCTGCCGACAAACATGGGGGGGTGGGTCCACCACCCCCCCCTCAGCTGCCGACAAACAAGGGGGGGGTGGGTCCACCACCCCCCCCTCAGCTGCCGACAAACAGGGCGGAGTGGGTCCACAACCCCCTCCCCCCAGCTTCCAACGATCAGGAGGGAAGGCTCCACCACCCCCTACTCCTCATCTCGCAGCAAATCTTTTTTTAGATTTTGGCCTGACTAGAAGTAGAAGCAATAGTAGTAGTAGTAGTAGCAGTAGCAGTAGCAGTAGCAGTAGCAGTAGTAGTAGTAGTAGTAATAGTAGTAGTAGTAGTAGAAGTAGTAGTAGTAATCGTCGTCGTCGTCGGCGTCGTCGTAGTAACAGTAGAGTAGTAGAGTAGTAGAATAATAGAGTAATAGAGTAGTAGGGTAGTAGAGTCGTAGAGTAGTAGAGTAGTAGTAGGAGTAGGAGTAGGAGCAGGAGTAGGAGTAGTAGCAGTAGTAGTAGCAGCAGTAGTAGTAGTAGTAGGAGTAGTAGTAGTAGTAGCAGGAGTAGTAGTAGTAGTAGTAGTCGTGGTAGTAGTAGTAGTAGTTGTAGTTGTAATAGTAGTAGTAATAGCAGTAGCAGTAGCAGTAGCAGTAGCAGCAGCAGAAGCAGCAGGAGTAGTAGTAGTAGTAGTAGTAGAAGTAGTAGTAGTAGTAGCAGCAGGAGTAGTAGTAGTAGTAGTAGCAGGAGGAGGAGTAGTAGTAGCAGCAGGAGTACTAGTAGTAGTAGTAGTAGTAGCAGGAGGAGGAGTAGTAGTAGTAGTAGCAGTAGCAGTAGCAGTAGCAGTAGCAGTAGCAGTAGCAGTAGTAGTAGTAATAGTAGTAGTAGTAGTAATAGTAGTAATAGTAGTAGTCGTGGTCGTCGTCGGCGTCGTCGTAGTAACAGTAGAGTAGTAGAGTAGTAGAATAATAGAGTAATAGAGTAGTAGGGTAGTAGAGTCGTAGAGTAGTAGAGTAGTAGTAGGAGTAGGAGTAGGAGCAGGAGTAGGAGTAGTAGCAGTAGTAGTAGCAGCAGTAGTAGTAGTTGTTGTACTAGTAGTAATAGTAGTAGTAGTAGAAGTAGTAGTAGTAGTAGTAGTAGTAGTTGTAGTTGTAGTTGTAGTAGTAGTACACAGGAAGAACATCGTTCTGGCTTGGATCCGTTTCGTTTCGCTTCTTTTCCTTTGTGCGTTGTTCTTGTTGTTCTCGTTGTTGTTCTTCCTTCTTGTTCTT
>CAMXCT020000656.1:145443-205001 GCA_947184155.2 Cladocopium goreaui | reverse complement strand
GGCGCAGCGCCTCCCCCCCAAAGAACACAGGAAGAACAGCGTTCTGGCTTTGATCCGTTTCGTTTCGCTTCTTTTCCTTTGTGCCTTGTTCTTGTTGTTCTCGTTGTTGTTCTTCCTTCTTATTTCTTGTTCTTGTGTCTGGTGTCGTCTGTCTTGTATTGTGCCTTAAACATTACCCCACATAAATCCTAAGGGCTGGGGGGCATGGGGGGGAGGGCGCAGCGCCTCCCCCCCAAAGAACACAGGAAGAACAGCGTTCTGGCTTTGATCCGTTTCGTTTCGCTTCTTTTCCTTTGTGCCTTGTTCTTGTTGTTCTCGTTGTTGTTCTTCCTTCTTATTTCTTGTTCTTGTGTCTGGTGTCGTCTGTCTTGTATTGTGCCTTAAACATTACCCCACATAAATTTCCTAATGCTGATGGGGGGCAATGGGGGAGGGGCGCAGCGCACCTCCCCCAAAGAGACACAGGGAAGAAACAGCGTTCTGGTTTTGATCCGTTTCCTCTGTTCTTGTCTTTGTTGCCGTTATTGGTTGTTCTCGTCGTGTGTTCTCCTCTTCTTCTGTGTTGTCTCGGTGTCGTCCGTTTTTTGTTCTTCCGACCTTTAACATTATTATTCCACATAAAGTAGTAAGGCTGTTGGGGGGGCATGGGGGAGGCGGACGACGCATCTCAACAGCTGTTTCGACTGCAGCAACCGCGCCCTCACCCCGATGACATGTCTTCAGCCGTTCCACAATTCACTTCAAATATAAATATTTATATATATAGAGAGAGACATACATATACATTGATTTTAGCTCTTTTTATCTATTTATGTATCTATATATTTTTGTTTTATGGATGTATACGTATCTGTTCATTTATATATGTGTATGTTTGAAATACACTATCCTATTATATCTCTATATTTACTGTATTGATGACTGTTCTATTAAGAATAAATCATACGCTTCTATTTCTCACCAGCAAGGATCAACCACTTTAGTGGCCAAAATTGATTTGAACCCTGTGTCCGAGGGAATGGTAAACAATATTGAACAGTGTAGGGATACCAGCACGCTCAGGCAATCAATCGAATCATCTGGCATGAAGCAAGATTTCTTCCCATTTGCTTTGCAACACACAAAATGTCCCCAATACTGATCAAGACAGATATCTTTCCTGTCTCTCCTCCAGAAAAGTTGCTTCTTTTTTGGGGTTCCGTCTGTGACTACTACCCAAAGCACAGGTAGCACGCTTACTTGCAGGAACATAGTCAATAACATAGTGCAATTTTCGTACTTGCGTCCCCTTACTGACGCGATAGAGACTTCACCTACGAATCCTATCTTCCAGTGCGACTCTGCAAACACAAGGGCCTTGATCCAAAGAAGAAGTGAAGCTGCGAAGCTTGAAGATTGCGATGCCTGCAGCCACACTGTGTGGAATAACCAGGCAATACATTTGCTGCATCGCTTTGGGCAAGGAACTTTGTAGTGGCCGACCGAAATAGAAACCAACAGCCGCCATTGTCAACGCATGTCCATGAATGCAAATCTAACTGGGCCGAAAACAAATGCAACAAAGACAGCAAGGGGACCACAAACCAGTAGTTTTTGCGGAGTAGGTTTAGGGTGCAGCGCCTCCCCCATGCCCCCCAACAGCCTTACGACATTTATGTGGGATAATTAATGTTAAAGGCGGAAAACAAAAACGACGACACCAGAGACAACAACAGAAAGAAGAAGGAAGAACAACGACGAGAACAACAATAACACGGCACAAAGGAAAAGAACAGAAAGGAAACGGATCAAAGCCAGAACGCTGTTCTTCCTGTGTTCTTTGGGGGGGAGGCGCTGCGCCCTCCCCCCCATGCCGCCCCACCAGCCTTAGGAAATTTATGTGGGGTAATGCTTAAGGCACAATACAAGACAGACGACGCCAGACACAAGAACACGAAGAAGAAGGAAGAACAACAACGAGAACAACAATAACAAGGCACAAAGGAAAAGAAGCGAAACGAAACGGATCAAAGCCAGAACGCTGTTCTTCCTGTGTTCTTTGGGGGGAGGCACTGCGCCCTCCCCCCCATGCCCCCCACCAGCCTTAGGAAATTTATGTGGGGTAATGTTTAAGGCACAATACAAGACAGACGACACCAGACACAAGAACAAGAAGAAGAAGGAAGAACAACAACGAGAACAAGAATAACAAGGCACAAAGGAAAAGAAGCGAAACGAAACGGATCAAAGCCAGAACGCTGTTCTTCCTGTGTTCTTTGGGGGGGAGGCGCTGCGCCCTCCCCCCCATGCCCCCCACCAGCCTTAGGAAATTTATGTGGGGTAATGTTTAAGGCACAATACAAGACAGACGACACCAGACACAAGAACAAGAAGAAGAAGGAAGAACAACAACGAGAACAACAAGAACAAGGCACAAAGGAAAAGAAGCGAAACGAAACGGATCAAAAGATCTCTCCCCTTGAAGGGGTGGAGGTGGGGGGGGGGTGGTGTACCCGTACGTTCGACACTTGGAGGCTATATCGCAAGCCAAGAGGCTATGGATCAATACTAATCAAAAGGCAGCGAAGCGAACCATAGGCGCAAAATGGACGCAACTGATTCCGCCTGCTTCAGGGCATATAATGGGCTTTCCAGAAAGACATGCCGATGGAGCCGTTAACTGCTGGAGCCGATGGAGCCGATGGAGCCGCTGGAGCCGCTGGAGCCGATGAGGCCGATGAGGCCGATGAGGCCAATGAAGCCGATGGAGCCGCTGGAGCCGATGGAGCCGCTGGAGCCGCTGGAGCCGATGAGGCCGATGAGGCCGAGGAGGCCGATGAGGCCGATGGAGCCGATGAGGCCGATGGAGCCGATGAGGCCGATGGCGCCGATGAGGCCGATGAGGCCGATGAGGCCGATGAGGCCGATGAGGCCGATGGAGCCGATGGAGCCGCTGGAGCCGATGGAGCCGCTGGAGCCGATGAGGCCGAGGAGGCCGATGAGGCCGATGGAGCCGATGGAGCCGATGGAGCCGCTGGAGCCGATGGAGCCGATGAGGCCGATGAGGCCGAGGAGGCCGATGAGGCCGATGGAGCCGATGAGGCCGATGGAGCCGATGAGGCCGATGGCGCCGATGAGGCCGATGAGGCCGATGAGGCCGATGAGGCCGATGAGGCCGATGGAGCCGATGGAGCCACTGGAGCCGATGGAGCCGCTGGAGCCGATGAGGCCGATGGAGCCGATGAGGCCGATGGAGCCGATGAGGCCGATGAGGCCGATGAGGCCGATGGAGCCGCTGAGGCCGATGAGGCCGATGGAGCCGATGAGGCCGATGAGGCCGATGAGGCCGATGGAGCTGCTGGAGCCGATGCGGCCGATGGAGCCGATGAGGCCGATGAGGCCGATGGAGCCGATGAGGCCGATGAGGCCGATGGAGGCTGATGAAGCCGATGGAGCCGATGAGGCCGATGCGGCCGATGAGGCCGATGAGGCCGATGGAGCCGATGAGGCCGATGAGGCCGATGAGGCCGATGGAGCCGCCGGAGCCGATGAGGCTGCTGGAGCCGCTGGCGCCGATGCGGCCGATGAGGCCGATGAGGCCGATGGAGCCGATGAGGCCGATGAGGCCGCTGGAGCCAATGAGGCCGATGAGGCCGCTGGAGCCGATGAGGCCGATGGAGCTGTTGGAAACGATCAGGCTGATGGAGCCGATGAGGCCGCTGGCCGGAGATAAATCCTACGCAGTATTGCCAATATAAAGGGAGTTGCAGGTTACAGCTACATGTATCGAGACACCTTAACCCATTCCCCCCTGCTTATACATGCACAAGAAGTGGTGCCGCAAAATCGACGCCAACCGTCAATGGCACGTGGTGTACCCCCCCCACCTTGGATGGGCACAGCTGGGGGGGGGTGGTGCACCCCCCCCAACCTTGGATGGGCACAGCTGGGGGGGGGTGGTGCATCTCCCATGGTCTGAAGGTAAGCTGGGGGTGGTGGATATTTAGGCTTTGAGGTAGGGGATGGTGCGTTGTGCAGGAAGATGATACTAGCAAGGCTGGAGGGGGGGGTGGTGCAGCCACTTCTAGCTTGAGCGGGCTTGGAGCAAGGGTTGGGGGGGGGGAGGTGCACCTCCCCCTAGCTTGAATGAAAATGAACGCCAAATGGAGAACTCTCCTATATATATATATATATACAGTGGAATGCTAAAGTCGTGCCTAAAATTTGGAAATCATCGTAGATAGCTGGGGAGCACTTGATTTGAAAAGTCGTGCCTTTTTAGTAAAACGCATAGGAATTGCAATGTTTTGTTGGATTTGGTCTTTGGAATAGTTTTTGTTAATAAATCTTGCGTTTAGGTTGTGTTTAGCATCAAGAGTACCTTTTCCATATTGTTAATAAATCTTGCGTTTAGGTTGTGTTTAGCATCAAGAGTACCTTTTCCATATTGCTAATAAATCTTGCGTTTAGGTTGTGTTTAGCATCAAGAGTAACCTTTTCCATACCAAGTCAAATTGGATGTGAGTATAGTGATGAGTTGGTGTTTCTATCTTTTTCTTTCCAGTGTGCTGCGGAAGCCATTTTCACTTTTCACTGCGTGCTCAACGCGGCATTGTGGCACTTCAGCGTGTTGCTTGAGATGGAGGTGAGAAGGGTCATTGTTGTGTCTTCGTGTCGGCTTTAGTTTCTTATGTGGTTCCGCAGGCGGGTGGGCAGAGAGCCTTTCTTGTTATTTTTTGACGTCGTTTGCTACGTCGTTTGGACGTCGTTCGGCACGTCGTGGTTTCAAAAATGGGAAACCTATAGGAGAGGTTGGTTGTTGTGAATCACGGATGGCAGAGCGAAAAGAGTCAGCAAAGCGAAAAAAGCCAGCGGACCGAAGCGGCAAGTATTTCTCAACCCCAGAAACATGAACGGTAGAATGCAACTGTAGACGGATTCTTGCGAACTTTTGATTTTCCCAAGTGTGGAAACATTCTTCTTATACATACGCGATTCCATGGTGTTTTAAGATTTGGGCATGACTTAGGCATGAGTTTCTTGAAACAGCGATTCCATGGTGATTTACTAGCAAGTTTTGACCCAGGCATGAGTTAGGCATGAGTTTGTCGTTTGACTGTATATTCATATATATGTAAATATATAGCTTGGATTTTCCATTGCCATGTTTGATTGGATGCCAGGCAGCTGAGCAAGACGACCCAGAAGCGGTCGGCAAAGACGGAGAGAAGGCGCACGGGACTGGAGAAGGTCATTCTAGGGATACAACCTAATTGCAACCTAGTTACAACACTTGGATACACTTGGACAATTACTCTTTAAATTATAAATTATAACTTAAGGATTTGAACATTTCCAAATTCTTGCGGTACATGTTTGTTGTCAAGGTCTAGAGCAGATATTTTTCATGGGTTTGTTTGAAATGAGGAGCACTCGGGCACACCACAGTGGCCATTTGAATAGAAGGATTCTGACAGACAAACGGGGTTGCTTGGGACTACCCCGGGTTTTCCAGCCAGGCCAAAAAGGCAGGTTTCCTTCTGGGCTGATTAAGGGGACAGGATTCTTGAGATGAGCTGATCCCGACTGAGATGATTGGACCGTTGATCCCACTAGATTTTACCAGCCTCGCCAGTCTATGGCAATAGGGGGGTGTTCTAAAATGGGGGTACCCCCAGTTCTCATCCCATTTTTGCAGGATTTTCCATGAAATAAACATAAATAAACCATCCCAGCTGCTCGCTTGGGGTACCCCCATTTTAGGAACCCCCAAAAAACACCCAAAAAAACACCCACCAGATGCTGTTCATGGTCGCAGGAACATGACGCCGCGGATCGCGTCACCACCCAGTGCCTTAAACGGCGTTTAAACGGCGTCCAGGCATCCCAAAGAACTGGGGATCCACTGGGATAATTGGGGATGGGGATGTAACATGCGGAAAAACCACGGTCCATTGGGGGATTTTTGTTCATAGCCACGGTGAAATTGGTTGAAGACTACGTAGCAATGTATTGCATCAGTTCCAATTTTTGTCGGAGATGTGCACGAAACTCACGAAACACTGTAAAGCGATAGGGCCCGATAGGGCCCTCCCCAAAGGCGATAACCTGGGACCATACACGACAGTCCATTAAACTTGGCGTAAACCAAGCAAATACTGTTGTGCACATTCACAGAACGGGCAAAACCGATGAGGGAAATTCAACCTGTGGTGCCCTGTTTCCTGCAGTTACGATAGCATTTGGCATCCAACTTGCTCACTCTCTTTCTTCCTCTGTCGTTTTGTGGCAAATTTCCTTCGAACAATGTCAGATGTTATAGATGTTGGAGGGGTTATTTAGCGATAACCTTAGCGATAACTTCGCGATAACCATTTGTTGCACTCGGTTTCCTCAGGTTCCTGGCCAAGCCATAGACAGAGCCATTTCCACTTTAGAAAGGAAATGAAAGGACATGAATGCAAAATGAAAGGAACATGCGTGCAAATGAAAGGAAGATGAGAGGACATGAATGCACATTGGAATGAAAATGGAAGGAAGATGAAACCAAAAGGAATGGAAATGAATACCAATGAAAGGAACATGAAAGGAAAATGCAAGGAAACGAATGCACAATGAAAGGAAGATGCAAATGAAAGGAAAATGAAGGACAATGCATGCGAATGAATGCAACACGAAAGGATCATGAAGTGTTGCCGAAGCACCTGAAGCATCCTGAAACCAACAAAACAACTGCTCGATCCATTTCCGAGCCTGTTTAGGAATGGATTTTGGCTTCATGTTGGATCTCGAACATGCTGATTTCCACAAAACTCTGGAAAGCGATAGGGCCCCCCAAAAAGCGATAACCATAACAATAGCAAGTACTCAGATGTAAAGCATACTGGTAGGAATTTTTAAGTTCACATGATATATAATTATATAATTATATATATATGATATACCATGACCAATGGGCCTCTGCCCCTGCCCATAAAGAATGTTCACTCAGTCCTGTCAGGTCAATTTTTCACCGTAAAAGCTGATTCTAAAGGGGGTTTTCCACTGCCACAACTGAGCAGTGGTTGCTAAACCCCTGTTGGTTGATGATTATGTAGGGCTATTGTACTATATTATTACTAATAACATCTAATAACTATATATTATAGATATTGGGGATCATCACAGTCCATTATGGAACTGAATGTTACCGATGTTTCATTTAATGGCTGGACTCGACTTTATTTTGGGACTTTTTGTCTCGCATTTTCTGGCTATTTCTTTGGGTAGCGACCCAGAGTCGCACGAGAAAACATTCATGACTCTTTCGGCGGTCCTGTGTTGGATGTTTTGTTTGTTGGATATTCCGTTACATAAAATGATATTTCATGAATTTTCATGATATCTAATGAATCTAATGTTTTACTCAAGTCTGGTTTCACAGTTTAAGCATAAATGAGAGCTGCGCAAGGTCCCATCGTTCTCATTCCGTTTCCTGAGGCCCAGTAACATGGAGGTCTTGAGTGAAACCACCTGGGCGGAAAAACTGAGTTTGGTGGTGGGAGGCGTGGGGCCAGCGTTGGTGGTGAATGGAAGGGCGATTCGAAGGAGCTATGGCTGGTATCATCTGGTATCGATTTTCCATGATTTTCCCAAAAAGTTGGAAGCCAGTTGCAGCTACGAATTGAGCTTCGCATAGGATAGGCCGCCTGTGCCAAAATTGATCCAGGCATTTTGGCGCTGGCACAGGGTGTTTCGACCCCCTTGATCGCTGTGTTCACGGCAGACGCGTGGTTGCAAGAAAAGTTAAGAAGACCAATCACTTATCATCTCCTTATCATCTCCCGTCCACAAATGCAGCGTAGCAACGAAAAATCCTCCATTTCCAGAGGGAAACTTGATCTTGAAATGCGGCACTTTCCACTGCCGTGTCAGTTTACCAACCGGTAACCAGGTCTCTTGCATATCACGCTCCAATGAACAAGGTGTGGAACAACCACCATTAATAGTGGATCATTTCTTTCGGAACCACGTGATCCAAGTGTGTTCCGTAAACCCCGGCATTCCAAGTTTTCCCCAAGGCTCTTTGTTGAGTTGCCCACAGCTCAGGACAGCATTGGTTTGTTAACCACTTCGGATCCATCCAATCTGCTGGAGACGATGACGCCCGTATTGTGGAAGATCGGCCCCTTGCCATGGAAGGACACAATGGAGCTATAGCAGCTATGGATGATCCAACAGAGGCATCCACATTGAACAATAACTCCCTGGGTTCTCGGATTTATGATCATTTCACTTTGGGGCCCTTGGGGCTTGCCCTGAAACATCCCAAAACGGGCTACTTGTCACAGATGTTGTCAATTTTTTGAGACATGTCTACTGTTCAAATGCAAGGTTCATCTAGTGCTTGTTCGACATCCCACTATGGGCATCAACCCCCACTTGGCCGATATCCTTTGAGCTTTCGACTGGGTTGAAAGGACTGGGTTGAAAGCAGCAAGCTGCTTTGTTCAACTACCAGGCGGTAGCTACTGAAGGCCACCCAGATCTCCTAGGTATCCTGGCAGTGGCTCAATTCCTGCTAGCCTGGTGGTGGCAGTGGTGCATGCATTGGTCTGCAGCCAAACAGGCGCGGTGTGGACGTAGACGGCCCCTGGAACCATGAGTGCCAGGTGGATAGGATGAATAGGTCAGCCTGTAGGACAGGCACACAGATATGTATAAGTGGTGCCATATATATATATATATATATTTATTTATTTATTTTAATATAATATATATATATATAAAATGTTTTTTTAACTGTATATATATTGTGTGTATTTTATATATATATATAACAACTGGTATAATTATCATTTTGAATTAGATGGAATATGGAATTCTTCAAACATATTCAAAGTTTAGTGATTATATAGTTTTTAACGTCCCTTTTCTATCTTCTCCAGGATGACTATACATGCAAGCCAATTGACCTTATTTGCGGGCATTTGACCCATAAAATGCAGGGTTAATCATCCAACACCGGGCCAGTGGGGTTCTAGCTATGCATATATGATTATATTGTGTTTGTCACAACTGGCTGGTGGTTTTGACTCTTGATTTGTTCATGAATTTTCAACCTTATTTTCATTCATGGATAAATGGATAATGGTCTCCACTGAATATTTTTTTGTGACGGTTTGAAGCCAGCTGCCAGGTAATGTACAGTCTATGGATGTCTTTGGTATATTATATTGTATTCATTGATTGCCCATAATCAAAAGCACGAGAAGGCATCTATGCTAAAGATGAAGATGACGCATGCCACCTGGATCTACTTGACCAATTTTTCTATACTCCTCCGGTGATCAAATGTGGCAATGCGAAATTTCCTATGAATGGTGCTTTTAATGGGAACATCATCTAGAAGTTAGGGATTTTCAATTGCTATGTTTGATCACCAGAGAGTAACTGGTAACGTTTGAAGATGATGACGCTTATGGCTCAGGCCAGCCGATGGCACATCAAGTTCATCAAGCAGTTGATGACCTTGGCCCCCTGACATGGGCTGGGGATGGGGCCCAAAAAAGTCACCTTTGGGGGAGCAGTTGGGATGGGCTTTGATGGGTCACCAGACCCAATCATCAGCTATTGATGAGTTCATGCTTGGAAGCCACAGGAGAACCTGAGTTGAGGAGCTTAATGGAGCTTACCAT
Organism: Cladocopium goreaui; assembly: GCA_947184155.2. Taxonomy (NCBI): domain Eukaryota; class Dinophyceae; order Suessiales; family Symbiodiniaceae; genus Cladocopium; species Cladocopium goreaui. The sequence continues at coordinate 195,345 of CAMXCT020000656.1, read as the reverse complement.
GCTCGTTCGCCTTAGTCGGCCGCACCCGCCCCTGAGGATGTTCCTTGGTACGACGCGAATGATTCTGCAGGTCCGGGCCGCTGAAGCCCGAGGATGGCAGCTGATCAATGGGAGATGTTCCAAACTGGACCATTTGAAGTGAACCATGATGAATATTGATGAATATTGATGAATACCCTCTGGTAATTTAACATAGCTATTGAACATGACAATTTATAGTGGATTTACCCATTAAAAATTGTTATTTTCCATAGTTATGTTAGTTTACCAGAGGGTAAATCATATAAATCACTGGTTTTTCCCAAGGGCACCCCAGTTTTTGAAGGAGCGCCGAGACTCAATGATGGCCTTGTGGTCTTCTTCGATTGGGGCCACTGCGGTGGACCAGTATGTTGACCCGTAAAATCACAAGCCCCCCCTGGGCACATTGGTGCAGACTCCATTTTTTGAAACCCAGGACTCATAATACTCCAGTTTATCAAGATTACCACTTGGAATTGTGGAATTTGTATGAGCTATCACTCGTTTGGGCCACCCCAACTAGTTTAGCACAGTTCCAAGGGTTTTTTTTTGTTCCGAAAATCTGCAGGAACTCCATTACGCCGAAATCATCTATAAATGGGCGATGGGTCCGTAGCTGTGTTACATAACCAGAGGGTGCGAATTTTGGTTGTTTGGAAGTTAAACTCCAACATGTTTCGCGTGTTCACACATCGCCCTGTTGAGCTTTCGCAGGTTTAGCTGCCCGATTGCAGGCGGACATTGGAGCTGCTTGGACATGTCATTAGTATTCATTAGCCATCAATATTATTGATTATATATATATTAATATAGTTTCTTGATGTCTATTGACACGTATTGACAGTATATTATTAGTAGTGCATTGCGAATATTCTGTATTATTAGCATATATTTCCATATATTACTATATATTACTGGTAGATATTATCAGCAGTATTGGTAGTAAGTAAGAATACGTTTGATCTTGCTACCATTACCAGCATGGTTATCGTTTGTTTGTGGCCGAATCTTGAAGTCATATCTGGAAACAAAGGGTGTGGAAACAAATGGCGTGCCGAGTTGTTCTCCTTTGGTCAGAAGTCGACGGTAATAAACACGACTTGCTAACCTCAGAAATCCCAGAATTGGATGCATAAAATCCCAGAAGACACCCTTCCATACGATTTCCTGCAAAGTTTCCCATGCTCTTTATTCCGTCAAGGGAGCATCCTTAAGTGCTGGACCTGAGGCTCTCTATATTTTCATGTCTGCTGGTTTGGGTCACTTGGCGCAAGCGACTCCGGCATCATTGGTCCAAGATTCGTATCCAAGAGGCTAAGCTCAGTCACGGCTAGGTGGTTTTCTATGCCTGGGGGGGACAGGATATGGATCCATGTTGATCCCATCGGCTGATTTTTCCTGAGTAGCTCAACCACCATCCGCCAAGCAGTTTTTGTTGTAGTGATATGTTAAGACTGGCTGTTAGATCTGGCTGTCAGATCTGTCAGAGTTTGCCACTGAGGCTTCCTCATCAGCTGTGCGGGACAGTTTTTCGCGGGCATCACTTTAGTTGGGATGCCCAGATGGCAGCGGAGCTGCTCGCGATGTTCGCTCTTGATGAAAGTCCCAGTTTCCAAATAAGTACTCCGTAAGAGGGGGTCCCCCAACTAGTTCCAGTTTGAAATGGCACTTCCCGAAATAAAAGACTGTTGAACCCAATGGTGCCCAGTGCCTGCATGTATTTCAAGATTTCGCTTGTAATAGTGACAAGATGCTGAAAGTATATGAAAAGTATGAAACATCCAACCTTTTGGTGCATCCAATGGCAAATGGCATGGTTCCCATTGCCCGTATTGCTGAGGCTTTTGTAAAGAGCTGGCAGCTGTCCTTAGCAGCCTGTGCCGTGACGCCATTCTTGGTCTTCGCGGGACATCGCTTGGGGAAGGACAGCTTTTGACAATAGGGCAGCCCCCCGCTCCACCACAACGTGTACGAAGAAGCGTTTCATATCTTCCACACTCAATGATGAACCTACCATTTGGGGGTTAATCATGTTTTCCCCACCCAGTGGGGATGGTTTATGGCAGGAGATCGAGGAACAGTACTCCCAGCAAGCGGAAGACTTCCAACGAGCGTGACGTGGTTCTTTCGTTGGGGCGGCTCATTGTCGCCCCAGGGGGACTCTTTTGGGATGATGGTTGAACATCTCACTTACGTAATCAGTCAACCTGGTTTTAAGATGAAGATCTTTGCTAAAACTGGACCCCCCCACCCATTTTCCAGTTTTTTGCCCGCAGCCACATGGGTTTGAAATCCAATATATCTCTATTTTTTGGACAATTGCAATGGCGCTTTACAAATTACATAGGGTGACATGTGATATATGTGTGATATGATGTGACATGCCTCCAAACTATCCTCTACTAAAACGAACAAATCCATGGCAAACTCCCTCACCATCGTCCCCAAATAAGAAGTGGATCTATCCTAGCTTTTAATCAGTTGGCTTAAGCCGTTTTTTTTTGCGTCAGACTCCCCTTGTGGCTGGTTGCTTCTACTTTCAATCATTTCTTGCTCAAATAGTGTGTATTCGGACAAACCCTACTGCCAAACCCATATTATGCTGAAACAGTAAGGAATCATCAGCTTAAGTCGTGTTAACCATCATGTTTGAAATCGCCATAACTTAGGGCTATTTACGGGGGAATCCCCCATGTTTTTGTGGTTCAACCCACTATCTTGGTTCATTTTTGCCCCCAAGCTTACCACTTTTGGCAGGCTGCATTCCGAAAAAACTTGCAATTTCAGGTATATTTTCGAAGTGAACCCCCCAAAATCATCCTGAATCGCCCACTTCGTCAGAAAAGTCGCCTCCCATCCCGAGGTCCACGGTGGCGGAGGAGTCGCTGATGGCCATCCGTACCGTGGTGGCCTTCGGTGGCGAAGCCAGCGCCATGCGGCGCTTCGAGCGGGAGCTCACTAGGGCCAAGATGGGCGGCATTCGCGCCTCGGGCCATGGATGGGGTGGGGGTGGGGATGGGGTCCCATGGTTTATCAAGGTGTACTACCTGATTTCCTTAAACATATTGAGGTTTTGGGGTACCTTTGGAATATGAATGGAATATGAATGTGTACTTGGTGGCACTTATGTAAGGTACTAAAACATACTAAAGCCATATAAGTTACCAGTAGTACCGCACAAGGCGGTGGCGGAAGTTTCAGAATAGGAAACCTATAGGAGACGTCGGTTGTTGTGAATCACGGATGGCAGAGCGAATCCACTGATTGACCGAAAGGTGGTTGGAGTTGTGTTTGCTGGAGTGGTTGCAATGGTTGCAGTGGTCACCTCACCCACAAACTGCTGGATGTAGTGTGATGTACTGCAACTGTAGTTGTAGTTGTAGCGTAGTGGAGTTGTAGTTGTGGTTTAATGTAATTAGTGTAGTGTTGTTGCAGTCATATAGTTGTAGCTGTAGTTGTTTTGTAGTTGTAGTTGTTGTGTAGTTGTAGTTGTAGTTGTAGTTGTTGTAGTTGTAGTTGTAGTTGTTGTAGTTGTAGCTGTAGTTGTTGTGTAGTTGTAGTTGTTGTGTAGTGTAGTTGTAGTTGTTGTGTAGTGTAGTTGTAGTTGTTGTGTAGTGTAGTTGTAGTTGTAGTAGTAGTAGTTGTTGTTGTTGCTGTTGTTGTAGTTGTAGTTGTAGTTGTAGTAGTTGTTGTTGTAGTAGTAGTAGTAGTTGTTGTTGTTGTAGCTGTAGTTGTTGGAGTTCTATTTGTAGTTGTAGTTGTTGTGAAGTTGTATTTGTAGTTGTAGATTGTAGTTGTAGTTGTAGTTGTGCTGTTGTCGTCGAAGTTAGGGTAGTTAAGTTAGTGAAGTTAGTTCAGTTAGTCAAGTTAGTTAATTAAGTTAATCAGTATCTACTTTTTCGACATCTTAATGTCAAAAAAGGCTCAAAACCCTCAGTTTTTTACACTTTTGACTTCGAAATGTGCTTCGCGCCACAACAGCGTGCACTTTTTCAACATCCGAACCTCCAAAAGTGGCGCGAACATGTGGTGTTTTGTACATTTTGACTTCGAAATGTGCTTCGCGCCACAACGGCGTGCACTTTTTCGACATCTCAACTTCCAAAAGTGGTCCGAACCTGGTGTGTTTTGTACATTTTGACTTGGAAATGTGCTTCGCGCCACACCGGCGTGCACTTTTTCGACATCTCAACTTCCAAAAGTGGTCCGAACCTGGTGTGTTTTGTACATTTTGACTTGGAAATGTGCTTCGCGCCACAACGGCGTGCACTTTTTCGACATCTCAACTTCCAAAAGTGGTCCGACATTGGTGTGTTTTGTGCATTTTGACTTCAAAATGTGCTTCGCGCCACAACGGCGTGCACTTTTTCGACATCTCAACTTCCAAAAGTGGTCCGCTCCTCTAGTGTTTTGTCCATTTTGACTTGGGAATGTGCTTCGCGCCACAACGGCGTGCACTTTTTCATGTCTCATCTGGCCAGCTGGCTCCGCACCCGCCGCTTTAGCGAGCCTACTTTTCGACCCTCCAGAGCCGCAAATCATTGGAAAAACACAGTGAATCGCGACTTTCCTATCTTTTCGCGCATCTACCTCTTCTTTCTTCTGATCTTTTCTCTTCTGACTCTTCTCACCTCTGCTTTTCAACTGTCCATATTGTCGGAAGTTTCACTTCCAAACTTCCTTCGATTATAATGGAATATTAATTACATATTCATGTGTGAAGAATTCACTATAAATCTGAGTTCTACAATGAGGGAGAAATTGCATACAAATAGAAGAATCGGAATATGAATGGAATACTAGTCCCTTCCCCCGTTCCCCCTACATCAATGATTCCATAAACAATATCAATGGGTATATAGGATATATTGGGATATATCTCGCATGTATATATATATATATATATGTGTGTGTGTGTATGACATAGAAAAATCCCATCCCCTATTCATATTCAACACCCCGTGAAACCATGGTTGAATTACAATGACCTCACCACGTGACGTCACTGGAATGATGGTTCGGATTCGGAGAATCATCATCCCCGAATGGCCGCACATTTCAACTATATATTTGTTCAGGTTAGCGAATTATTATATATACCCTCTGGTAAACTAACATAACTATGGAAGATCACAATTTTCAATTGGTAAATCCACTATAAATGGCAATTTTCAATAGCTATGTTAAATTACCGGAGGGTAATTCGGCCAGATTACATATGAGGTACTCAAACCAAGAATGAGGGAGAACTGGTATATTCGTGGGATACAAATGCACTATCAATGGAAGATAAATGGAATATCAACACCACCAGTAGCCACAACTGGAATATTCATGGCATGTTGATTTATATTTAGGGGCACTCATGTATGACTGGAATCTTAATGACATATTCATGGAATCATCCTTCATTTAATTAACCATAATTATTCAACCAACAAAAATGGTGGGAATCATATTGAATGGGTGCAGGACCCAACTGAATGTGCATAATTGCTACCGGAAATCCCCGAACTAAATTTTAAATAGAGGTTCCACTGGAAAAGTCAGCTCACATGGGTTATTTTCCATTGCCACTGCCGGAGGGTACCAATCTTCTCGCAGTTTTTGTTTGTGTTTTCTTCGAACCTTGATAATGTCATTTCATGATTGAGTGGCCGAAGGGAATCATAATAATTATATGGAGATAGACCATGAGGTTTTTGTTTTTTGTGAAGAGTTTGTTGGAAGATTCATGTTGTGGAGTTTTTCTCTTAAAAACATATTATGGTCAATTTGATTTATGTTTGTGGTGGAACATGGGCAAATTCGCAGAGTTTGAACCTCAGTATTTTTTAAAACCCAATTTCATACCAAAAGAGACTCAATAGAGAATATCCAACATTGGAACACGATCCATACCTATACCATTCAAGGTGCTGACATGTATGATAATATATATATATACATATGCAGACACATGCACACACACACATATATATATATATTATACAGATACATACAATATATATATATATATATATACGTATACAAGTATATTTTAGCTGCACAAATGGTTTGTGCACTACATGGCACCGAGGATCGGGTGTGAAGATTGGGATCGCCTGGGGGGGCTTGCAGCTGAGACGAAGTTGTGCAGGGGACCAGTGGTGAGGGTTTTCTCGTCCTGGAACTCCAAAATGGATGGTTTACAATGGAAAATCCGAAAACAATGATGATTTTGGGGTACCCCCATTTTTGAAACCACCATTTAGTATTGGGATTGTATACAAAAACTGCAAAGGTATCCTCTGGTAATTTAACATAGCTATGGAATGCGATGGAACATCATCATTTTTTGATAGTTAAATCATCCACTATAAATGGGCAATGTTCAACAGCTACTTGTATTGTGAGATTACAAGAAGGTATATCCCTAGCATAGTTCCAATATTGTTGGTGTTGTACCCCACGTGCTACATAGGACTCTTGATATAGGTTTGCCATGTCTACCCTTCGGTAACCTAACATAGCTATGATATGGTATAGATGGCCTATTTAGTTCGAACATTTACCTGTGTTCGCAGAATCGGATCATAGGAAAAACGACAAGAAGGCCCAATCGATTTACTGTAGTAGTAATTTCCTGCCAAGATTTTCCCTTCAACAATCTATTGAGATGTGGGATGGGGATTGGCATATTTCGGTATCAGGATGAGATACTGTCCTGAACCAAAAGGAAGACCATCAAGATATGGGTCAATTTCAGGCCCTTAGGCCCAGTGATCAAAAAAAACCCTTCAATTTTTTTTTTGCAATTTTCATGATGGCCAGTGGCAAATAGTGATCTATAACTTGAAGGGGGTGTTTAGTAAGTGCTGTGAAGAACTAGAAGTCGGCTGGGTCATAGTTGCCTGGTCACAATCCTCAACTCCAACTGTAGGTAAACATGCAATACATTCCAGAATTCATTCACGGGAAAATGAGAAAAGGCAGCCCCTAATCTAGCCTACTACGGTTCCTTGCAGGAGTGGGCAACAGGACAGCCAAAAGAAAAGGTTTGCAATTGAAAATGTGACCCGCACGAATGGAAAAATAGAGTGATAACATGTTTTTTGGACATTTTCTCCGGGGTTTCGATCTCTGTGCCAGCCTTAGACTCCTCCTTTCTTTAGACAATATGTTTTGGTCAGAACGGCATAGCTCAGTGTTGCGCTACTTTTGGCCGAGTGTGAGGCACCCAAGAGGTGCAGCAGCTATGTGCAAATTGAACAAAATCTCAACCACTTGATTATCAGATGCCCTATTTCGCATATAATATTATATAATTATCAGATGCCCTATTTTGATCTATTTTGCACACACCTAATTAATTGGGTAAGAACGGTAAGAGCTACAGAAGCTCCCAGCGTGCATTTTGCTAGGGTTCCAGGGTTCCTGAGAGGCTTCAACTCTCGTTTGCCCAATCTTGGCCCAACCTTACCTTCTGGTAAACCGACATAGATGTGGAAAACCCATGGTTTCCCTAAGAAATTGATCTCCAATTTCTGGCTTTTCCACATCGATGTTAGTTTGCAGGATGCTTAATTGAGGAATTTCGCCTACAACGTGCTCTATGCTTTGACACTCTGGCTGGGTGGTCACGTGCTGATGAAGGAGGGCGACTCTTGTCGTTGCGGATCTGGACGGGGCCCCTGTAGGAACCGCCCAGTTCTGCATGGGTTCTGCTGGTTTCATGGTTTGTAATTTTCTACCATGACTCAGGATATATAATTATTATTATTTATTATTATTGTTAGTATTGTTATTAGTGTTGCTATTACTAGTACTATTATTATTACTATTGCTATTGCTACTTTTAGTATTTTTATTATTATCATTATTATTATACACATATATATATATAGACAGAGAGACGGTATGATTTCCAGTTGGCTTTCATTTTTTTGGGGAGGGATGATGATGATGATGATGATGATATCTTAGAAACATTTCTTTTGTTTTTTTCAAAAAACAAACACGCAAATAATCACAAAGTTGGAACGATTAATATGTCCACGATCTTAGTAGAATTACTGACTGTTCTATTTTTTTGGTTTTCATTTTCGGCCTTTCGCTTTCAAGTGGATGGAATCATGGATGAATAGGGGCGATTTGTGGCCCCCCTCCAAAAATCTACGGCTGCGGGAATCACATCGAACTTATGTGCTGCAGGGCCGCAGGGCTGCGCCCCTTCTGAGGCGCCCTTGGAGGAGTCCAGAAATGTGGTGGTGGTGATGATCGCACTGATAGCTCCTCGCAGTGGATCGGGGTGGAATTCTGGTGGAAGATTGATTGGGCCTGCCTTGATCCAAGTGATTTGAGGAACGTTTGGGTCACCTGGAATTGGCCGTCCCGTATCGATCAATCAATCTATCTCTATCTTTAGTATATATACTGTATATATATATATACACATCGTATCCGTTTTTTTTCTCCAAATGATCTTATATTTCTGTTTTTGCCTCAATGGTCATGGTACATAAATCCAATGTAATTTGCCGCTGAGCCAGGGTTTCTCTCAGGTTGGCGTCTCCGGCATCAGCATGTTCAGCGGACAAGCACCTGTCCTGGCTCGGGCCATCGCATCTGCCAAGGGGATGAAGAAGGCACCGGTGACGTAAACATTGAAGGGTCAGGTATGGGGAAGCCAAGTAATATTGGTGTGTGTGTGTGTAACTTCGAACCTCCCCAGTTTGGATTTAACCTCAGAACTCACAACCAGACCAGTGTGTGTTTGTGTGTGTTTGTGGACTTATCTGGAATTAAAAACCATCCATGAAGCATAGCAACTATTATAAATCATCCTGGAAATATATAGGTAGGTAAAGGGTAAAGCCTATATAGCCGATACAGCCAAGAATAAACCCCAATTGGGAATGGTTTATGACTGGGTCTGCCACATCACCAAAATGAGGACTTGGATGGATTTAGGGATTTAAGGTTCGGTGGGGATGTGTAGGAGCCTGGAGGCGTTTTTGTGGGTAGTCACCATTTTGTTCAACTGGGACTTCATGGAATGGGGAGATCATCTGGATAAACTGCAACGACATCACTGGTAGGACGTCATTTGAAGAATGGCAATGGGATTGGGTAGGCACATGTAGGCACCATAAAATGTCCAAACTTGAGCTAGATATCACAACATATCATAATCCACTATAATCCACTTAGATTTGGGATGCACCCCAGTGGGAATGATTATGATCTACTAATTGGAACCCACCCCCACGTTGGAGAAGCCATGGCTGGGTTTGGTTGCGGAAATGATGGGTAAACTCTTACTTGACCTAATCTTGAGAGAGAAAGAGAGAGAGAGAGAGAGACATTACAGACACAACGTTTCAACACTTCCCTGGAGTTTTCTCACAAGGCCGTCCTGAACGCAACCGTGTCGGCTGGATTCGTCTCAGGTGATCAATTGCAGGGCACATGACATCGAACCTGAAGGTTTTGCGCTGCCGCCTCTGCCGGAGGAACTTCAGGCGGGGATTGAGTTGTGGGTGGAGGGTGGTGAATCACTGTTAGGTTAAAGGAAAAAAACTGGATTTGTGTGTGCGTGTGTGTCCAGCATTGTTTCCTCCTAGGTTGTTTGAGTATGGACTTTCATTGGTTGAATGAAGAAACTCCCACAATTTGCGCTCGTTGATTGCCAATTCACCTTGCTTTCAAGTCCCATGGTTGTCAAATCCAAGTTAGCTGTTGCTGTAGTTCCTGTTGTTGTTGCCCTAGCACATTTTTGGTTGGTATTTAAGCCATTTAAGCGTTAACCTCCCCATTTTGGTCTCGGGATGTCTCTAGCATGATGCCAGCTCCGCTCGCTCCGCTCGAGGTCATTGAGAGCGTGGAGTTCAAATCTGTTTGCTTCAGGCCCGGCCGACAATTGGTTGGCCCTCGAGGTACCCGATAATTTTTTGCTGATTGCTATGGGATGTAATGCAAGATGACATAGGAAGACCCTTCAAACTGGATTCCATGGATCTTGTCTAAGTCACCTTGGTGTCGGCCAGCGTTGAGGTATCCCATGCGGCCCGACCAGCCAGTGTTGAAGAATTTGAGTTTTGAAGTGAAAAAGGGACAGAAGCAACTCGGCAGGAAAGGTCTCAGGGCTGCCAGAGGCATGGTGGCCAGGGTACCCCCCAAACACATTATTAGCCATTGTTTGAAGAGGGTACCCCGGTACCCCCAAATTCACCTGGATTATCATGTTACATAATTTTTCGTATTATGAATGCCATAGACCAAGGGGATTACCACAACCCAACTACTCTCAGGATCGCCTTGGTGGGAGAGAGCGGTTGTGGCAACTTGGCACGCACCATATTCCGTTTGTCAAAGGGATGCAACATAGTAAGAGTGATAGTGATTATAGCGCTAGTACACTTGCTAAAACACAATCATCATCACCATCACCATCACCATCACCACAATAATCATTCCAGTGATTCCCAATGTTTCTTTGCAGTTCCCCTCCAAGAGCCACTGAGGCAAGAGTACGACTATTCAGCTACTGGAGCGTTTCTATGACCCTGAAGCAGGAACTGCACGTTGCCACGCTCAAAACTGGTTGAAGTCTAAGGATGTCATCGCGATGTTACCAGAAATGATGCTTAATATATACTACTATAGCCGACCGGCAGTTAGAATATGATCCAAAGGAATCCATGGATATGGATTGACGTCCAGATAATAGCATCCATACCAATTTCGTCCCCGGGGAAAATGCAGTTAGAATTCCAAAAATACAACAATAGTTAGAATATAAATAAGCAACATATATATATATATATGTATGTATATATATATATATTGTACAGTATAGGATTATAGACAAAATGAATGAACATTTTAGCATCGGCCGGTATGTGTCAGAAACCTCATGCATTTGAAGGTTAGTTTGTACAATATCACTAGTTTGCAATGTGGCTGGGAGAAACTGATGCAGATAGAATATAGAAACTAACCATAAGAAACATCTATCAGTCTCAATGCTTTGCAGATAAACAACTATATGAACAATTATGATAAACGACCAATATATAACAAATGTACTTTCCGAAGAAAAAAACACCTTTGGATGCAACCCATCCATCAACACGTGTGCACTTTCGGGTGTGTGCGCATGATGCAACGCACAGTACAATACGGGTAACGCGCACACACAGAGTAACCTGATACATATGAACAATAGTTTGTCCAATATCACTGGTTTGCACGAAGGTTGGACGAAAGTCATGCAGTTAGAATATGGGAATGAATGCAGGTTCGCAGTTCGCACCATCTCACTGCCATACTTCAAGCAGGCAATTGCAACCAAACGACCTGACAGTATACAAACTGAGACAATGCAACCCATGTGGTGCAACCCAAACATCAACACGTATTTGTTCAATACCACTGGTTTGCACGAAGGTTGGAAAAAAAACATGCACTTAGAATATGGGAAGTAATGCAGGTGCGCACCATCTCACAGCTTTATTTTTAAGCAGGCAGTTACAACCAAGCAACCTGCCAGTATGCAAATTGTATCAAATTGCAACTATGCAACCCATGTGGTCCAGCCCAAACATACACACTAGTTTGTCCAATGCCATTAGTTTGCAAAAGGTTGGAAGACAATCATGCAGGTGGAATGCGGGTAATAATGGAGGTTCATACCATTTCACTGCTATACTTCAAGCAGGCAGATACAACGAAACAACCTACCGCTATTCAAACTGTGACAATGCAACCCATGTGGTGTAACCCAAACATCAACACGTATTTGTTCAGTACCACTGGTTTGCACGAAGGTTGGAAGAAAATTCATGCAGTTAGAATATGGGAATGAATGCAGGTGCGCACCATCTCACAGCTTTTTTTTTAAGCAGGCAGTTACAACCAAACAACCTGCCAGTATGCAAATTGTATCCAGTTGTGACAATTCAACCCATGTGGTCCAACCCAAACATACACACTAGTTTGTCCAATACCATTAGGTTGCAAAAGGTTGGAAGACAATCATGCAGGTGGAATGCGGGTAATTATGTGGTTCATACCATTTAACTGCTATACTTCAAGCAGGCAGATACAACGAAACAACCTACCGCTATTCAAACTGTGACAATGCAACCCATGTGGTGTAACCCAAACATCAACACGTATTTGTTCAGTACCACTGGTTTGCACGAAGGTTGGAAGAAAATTCATGCAGTTAGAATATGGGAATGAATGCAGATGCGCACCATCTCACAGCTTTTTTTTTAAGCAGGCAGTTACAACCAAACAACCTGCCAGTATGCAAATTGTATCAAATTGCGACAATGCAACCCATGTGGTCCAACCCAAACATACACACTAGTTTGTCCAATACCATTAGTTTGCAAAAGGTGGGAAGACAATCATGCAGGTGGAATGCGGGTAATAATGGAGGTTCATACCATTTCACTGCTATACTTCAAGCAGGCAGATACAACGAAACAACCTACCGCTATTCAAACTGTGACAATGCAACCCATGCGGTGTAACCCAAACATCAACACGTATTTGTTTAATAGCACTGGTTTGCACGAAGGTTGGAAGAAGTTCAATGCAACCCATGTGGTCCAACCCAAACATACACACTAGTCTGTCCAATACTACGGGTTTGCATCAAGGTTGGAAGAAAGTCATGCAGTTAGAATATGGGAATTGATGCAGGTTCGCTCCATCTCACTGCTATACTTTAAGCAGGCATTTGCAACCAAACAACCTGACAGTATACAAACTGTGACAATGCAACCCATGTGGTGAAGAATATGGGAATTGATGCCCAAACATCAACATTTGCTTGTCCAATACTACTACGGGTTTGCATCAAGGTTGGAAGAAAGTCATGCAGTTAGAATATGGGAATTGATGCAGGTTCGCTCCATCTCACTGCCATACTTCAAGCAGCCAATTGCAACCAAACAACCTGACAGTATACAAACTGAGACAATGCAACCCATGTGGTGCAACCCAAACATCAGCACGTATTTGTTCAATACCACTGGTTTGCACGAAGGTTGGGAGAAAAACGTGCAATTGGAATATGGGAATGAATGCAGGTTCGCACCATCTCACAACTTTATTTCTAAGCAAGCAATTTCAACCAAACAACCTGCCAGTATACAAGTTGTGCGAAACTGTGCCAACGCAACCCATGTGGAGCAACCCAAATATCAACATTGCTTGTCCAATACTACGGGTTTGCATCAAGGTTGGAAGAAAGTCATGCAGTTAGAATATGGGAATTGATGCAGGTTCGCTCCATCTCACTGCTATACTTTAAGCTTGCAATGCCATACTTCAAGCAGGCAATTGCAACCAAACAACCTGACAGCATACAAACTGAGACAATGAAACCCATGTGGTGCAACCCAAACATCAGCACGTATTTGTTCAATACCACTGGTTTGCACGAAGGTTGGGAGAAAAACGTGCAATTAGAATATGGGAATGAATGCAGGTTCGCACCATCTCACAACTTTGTTTCTAAGCAGGCAATTTCAACCAAACAACCTGCCAGTATACAAGTTGTGCGAAACTGTGCAACGCAACCCATGTGGAGCAACCCAGATATCAACATTGCTTATCCAATACTACGGGTTTGCATCAAGGTTGGAAGAAAGTCATGCAGTTAGAATATGGGAATTGATGCAGGTTCGCTCCATGCTCACTGCCATACTTCAAGCAGGCAATTGCAACCAAACAACCTGACAGTATACAAACTGAGACAATGCAACCCATGTGGTGCAACCCAAACATCAGCAAACATCAGCACGTATTTGTTCAATACCACTGGTTTGCACGAAGGTTGGGAGAAAAACGTGCAATTAGAATATGGGAATGAATGCAGGTTCGCACCATCTCACAACTTTGTTTCTAAGCAGGCAATTTCAACCAAACAACCTGCCAGTATACAAGTTGTGCGAAACTGTGCCAACGCAACCCATGTGGAGCAACCCAAATATCAACATTGCTTGTCCAATACTACGGGTTTGCATCAAGGTTGGAAGAAAGTCATGCAGTTAGAATATGGGAATTGATGCAGGTTCGCTCCATCTCACTGCTATACTTTAAGCTTGCAATGCCATACTTCAAGCAGGCAATTGCAACCAAACAACCTGACAGCATACAAACTGAGACAATGAAACCCATGTGGTGCAACCCAAACATCAGCACGTATTTGTTCAATACCACTGGTTTGCACGAAGGTTGGGAGAAAAACGTGCAATTAGAATATGGGAATGAATGCAGGTTCGCACCATCTCACAACTTTGTTTCTAAGCAGGCAATTTCAACCAAACAACCTGCCAGTATACAAGTTGTGCGAAACTGTGCCAACGCAACCCATGTGGAGCAACCCAGATATCAACATTGCTTATCCAATACTACGGGTTTGCATCAAGGTTGGAAGAAAGTCATGCAGTTAGAATATGGGAATTGATGCAGGTTCGCTCCATCTCACTGCTATACTTCAAGCAGGCAATTGCAACCAAACAACCTGACAGTATACAAACTGAGACTATGCAACCCATGTGGTGCAACCCAAACATCAGCACGTATTTGTTCAATACCACTGGTTTGCACGAAGGTTGGGAGAAAAACATGCAGTTAGAATATGGGAATGAATTCAGGTTCGCACCATCTCACAACTTTGTTTCTAAGCAGGCAATTTCAACCAAACAACCTGCCAGTATACAAGTTGTGCGAAACTGTGCCAACGCAACCCATGTGGAGCAACCCAGATATCAACATTGCTTATCCAATACTACGGGTTTGCATCAAGGTTGGAAGAAAGTCATGCAGTTAGAATATGGGAATTGATGCAGGTTCGCTCCATCTCACTGCTATACTTCAAGCAGGCAATTGCAACCTAACAACCTACAAGTACCAGTATACAAACTGTGACAATGCAACCCATGTGGTTAAACCCAAACATCAACATTTGCTTGTCCAATACTACGGGTTTGCATCAAGGTTGGAAGAAAGTCATGCAGTTAGAATATGGGAATTGATGCAGGTTCGCTCCATCTCACTGCCATACTTCAAGCAGGCAATTGCAACCTAACAACCTACAAGTACCAGTATACAAACTGTGACAATGCAACCCATGTGGTGAAACGCAAACATCAACATTTGCTTGTCCAATACTACGGGTTTGCATCAAGGTTGGAAGAAAGTCATGCAGTTAGAATATGGGAATTGATGCAGGTTCGCTCCATATCACTGCTTGACTTTAAGCAAGCAATTGCAACCTAACAACCTACAAGTACCAGTATACAAACTGTGACAATGCAACCCATGTGGTGAACCCAAACATCAACATTTGCTTGTCCAATACTACGGGTTTGCATCAAGGTTGGAAGAAAGTCATGCAGTTAGAATATGGGAATTGATGCAGGTTCGCTCCATCTCACTGCCATACTTCAAGCAGGCAATTGCAACCAAACAACCTGACAGTATACAAACTGAGACAATGCAACCCATGTGCCCATGTGGTGCAACCCGAACATCAGCACGTATTTGTTCAATACCACTGGTTTGCACGAAGGTTGGGAGAAAAACGTGCAATTAGAATATGGGAATGAATGCAGGTTCGCACCATCTCACAACTTTATTTCTAAGCAGGCAATTTCAACCAAACAACCTGCCAGTATACAAGTTGTGCGAAACTGTGCCAACGCAACCCATGTGGAGCAACCCAAATATCAACATTGCTTGTCCAATACTACGGGTTTGCATCAAGGTTGGAAGAAAGTCATGCAGTTAGAATATGGGAATTGATGCAGGTTCGCTCCATCTCACTGCCATACTTCAAGCAGCCAATTGCAACCAAACAACCTGACAGTATACAAACTGAGACAATGCAACCCATGTGGTGCAACCCAAACATCAGCACGTATTTGTTCAATACCACTGGTTTGCACGAAGGTTGGGAGCAAAACATAAATAAGCTTTTACACACAGCAACTTTTACACAACAAATCATTGAATTTATTCAATCCCAATGGCTATTGTTATGGTTTACCGTATCAGTATGCCTTGGCTGTGCACTTTGGAGTGCGTGCACACGATGAGATGCACAGTACAATATGGGGCAATACACTACACGCATTGTACAGCACATCATGAAATCAAAGGCATCGATCGCAGGAAGAAAAATACTGTAAACAACTGGAAGGGAAGTCGGTGAGCAAGGTTTTGGATGGTTCGGGATATTCTAACTGCAGTTGGTTTTTTCCAAAATCCCATATTCTAACTATAAGATTTGTTTTTATGATTTTAGCAAATTCTATCTATTTTACAAAAACATCCACATTCTAACTGCCAGTCGGTTCCTGTAAGCATAACCATCCCAAATGTCCTTGTCTCAGGTTGACTTCTTATAAATCACAAATTGCAATTTGCCTAGAATTATCATCATATAATAATCCATGTGTTTTCTGGAACTTGAGATTCGACCTACAGAGCCAAGTCCATATCTTTCTTGCTTGGAACGATTAGATTTTTGCTGGCGCAAACCCTTATTTTGGTGACCTAAAAATCACAGTTTCGTTGTTCAGATGTATATAGGCACCCCCCTCCGGCGCAGGAGAGATCTTGATAAACGGCATCCCACTCTTCCAGTTGCCTGTGAAGGACCCGCTTGGTCCCTCTTCACTGGGTGAGAGCAATTGATCATTTTTCCTGGATGTCTGTCCACCACTTGGGCTCGGGGCGTTTGATTTCTGGTTCAAACTTCAAACACATATCCGTCACATATCCTCATATCCAAGGTTAGCCATGTTGAGCCAATCCTTCATGAGGGTTGGTGATGATTGTTGTGGGACCTGGGGGCAAGAATGACGCCATATATGGAGTTTCCCGAAATTCTGGACTCCAAGATGGGCATCATTTTCATAGGGAAAGCCACGTTTTTGGGATTCTCTAAAGTGGGAAACAGCGATATCTGCAAGAAACTGGAGGGGTGTACTACAGCTCCTAGCGGTTCTAGCCAGTCAGGATGCACTGGTACATGCCAGTCAGTAAGCGGTTCAGAAGCATCGCCAGAAGCTAATGGTACATGGGGTACCCTCTACTGGTCCACTGGTGGTCGCAGATCTAGGTCATCACTTATTTTCTACCCACTGAGCACTGACTGAATCCCAGTTATGCAGTGTTATCCCATCCTTTCTCTGGAATATGTATATAACTTTCTCCCAAAGGGCGGGGTGGGTACCCTAAAACCAATGGCTTTGAATATCATAAATTGCCATGAGGGCTGCCACACAGCCCCCCAAAACCACAAGTTTTAGTAAACTCTTGGCACTTGATTGACCGAAATTTGGTAGATTCTCATAAATTCACACACACATATATATCTAGATATATAACATTATATATATATACATGTCCCATTTAGTTCGATCATTTTCCCAGCTATAAACCTCCATTTATGGGGGCTTTTCCCATCAAGACCTCCATTGATAGATGGTCATTCCATTAAGTAACAATTTTTAAGCAAGATCTTCCCATAAAGTCACCATCTATACATTATGTTCCCATCAAGTCATCATTTCTAGAGGATTTTCCATATGGATTTTCCATTTCTTCCATTACATCATTGCAATTTTTGACTGTTTCGGGTCAATTTCATGGGATGATTTTTCGCTGCAGTCCTGGCGAAAGCTCATTGGTTTCGTGGGACAAGAGCCAGTGCTCTTTGCCACCTCAGTACCTTGGAATTCAGCGGCAAAACATCAGGGGTTTATATATATATATATATTGATTTAATATGGTTAAACCACTAATAAACCACCTATTTGGGAATGGTAACCATACCACCTATTCTACCTATTTGTGGTGATTTGGATGATACTTTCTTATTGTTTTGCCCACACTATATGGGATGTATACATATATATATATATATACAGGGGTTTCCATAGTCATGTGGCCATGGGGGTACCCCCAATAGCCCCCAAAAAAAGATTGTTGGTTTCAGGGAAAATCCTATACCCCCAACATGGAAAATCCCAAAATAAAATATGGATGATAACTGAGGGTACCCCCATGACTTAGGAAACCTCCGCATGTACCGATCAAATCAGCATTCCCAATCTTTCCTGATGACCCAGATGTGCCGATCCTACTGTATTTACCATTCTTTTTGAACAATCTCAACTGAGTGCATTGTTTGTATGGCATTCGGGATAGGAACAGAAGCTGAATTGAACAGGGAGAACACCCATAATAATACTGCTTGGTGGTTTGGAACATGAATATTGTCCATATATTGTGAATAGTAACCCCAACTGACGAGATCTGACGAGCATATTTTTCAGAGGGGCTGGCTCAACCACCAACCAGATCCATTGCCAGGTTGGATTACCGGAGAGATCAAGAAACACCATTGACATCACGGGATCAGGTCTCAGCTGTCGATAGATAATATATCTACTGTTCCACTTAGGATGCAACATGATATATTGCAATATCTAACATTTATTAATATATATATATATATAATATATCATGTACCTATATAATGCATAGGTTTAATGATTCAAGTAAACATATATGCATAATTATGTACTGTATATTTAGTTGTACATGATGTGAGAAACTTACTAATAAGTCTACCATTTGGGGATGATAGTTGCCAGCCGTCTATATATAGTGATTTTGGGAATTATATGTGGCACTGGGTTTACCACATGATATCCAGTGATTATGAACCATGAACCTTTAGATATACTATAATATAGATAATGACCCTTATTAGCAATTATTAACCAACAACCATCATGTTAATCCATATTAATCTATATATTAATGCGTATTCATCCCATTATGTTGTTGAGTTGAACATTATTTATATGATGGGATGAATCCCATTATGATTGGATCCCATATATGATAAGGATTGGTAATTAACAGATCTATGATAATGATCAATTATATTTATTATTTATTTGATTGGTGGTTTGGAACATTTGGATTATTTTTCCTTTTTTTATTGAGAATGTCATCATCCCAACTGACGAACTCCATCATTTTTCAGAGGGGTTGTAACCAACCAGCAACGAGATGGTTATTAATGGTTATATATGGTTATTAATAATGGTTAATGGTGGTTACCATCTGGTTATTTAACACAGCTATGGAAAATCACCATTTTTAATAGGTAAACCATCTATAAATGGGCCATCTATACCATGGCTATCTTAAATAACCAGAGGGTAATGGCTAGTTGATGATATGAATCCCTGAAATCACCCAGTGGTTTTGTCCCCCTTGAGGCGATGAACAACCTACGCATGGGGGACGACTCGATCACTGAGGAGGAAGCCATCAAGGTGCGCTGCGCAAGGGACGCAGCGAAGATCTGGAGGTTTCATGGAGGTTTCCGAAAAAATCGGGGTACCCCAAGTCACTATGGGTAGAACAAAACGAATGGTTAATATAATGACTTGGATGATTTGGGGTAGGTCTAGTTTAGATGGATGTGATGTTTGTTGCATAGCATATACATATGATATTTTATTTTTTGGCTGGATGTCCAAGATTGGCCATGAAGACTGGTGCAGGGGATGGCCTGCAGCCAGTAAGCAATCCAAACCACAAACCCAAACGACCAGTTCACCAACTGTTGATGAACTCGTAAACTTTTAAAGATGATACCCTCTGGTAACCAAACGTGGCTTGCTGGAAGATCCATGAAGATCCCTCATTTATAGATGATATTTGAAGCTCCATTTGGTTTGGGGATTTTCCAGCCTCGATGATGATGGAACTGTTCCCCGTAAGGAGGTGAGGAAACTGGGGTGCCCTTCGGTGTTATGCCTGGTTAATCCCGAATCCTCATACGTCCTAGGCGTGTTGTTTCACTTGTTGATGTGTTACTTACTTTTTCACACACGAACACGCATCATCAATCAAGCCCTGAAAAATATCCATACTAGATTAACCATGTTGATCCATATTGTTTAATCTTGTAATGCCTATTTAATCCTATTTAATCGTGCGTGTCATGGTCTTAAAAGTTGGCTGAATGATGTTTTCCTTGCGGCCATCTTTGACCTTGTTCAACAGGTTGATTTCCCCTTCATTGTTGCCGGTGATTTCAATGACCCGCCGCATTTGTTGCCGGCATTCTCCTTGTTTGCTGAAATTGGTGCGGTTGAGGCATTTTCGTATTTTAGATATTCTAGAGATGTCGATCTCCGTGCCACTTGCTTGGGTTCCACTAGGAACGACACTTGTATTTTTCACCCTTGGTTGGTCCCCTATATCTGTGATATGCGTGTGGAGGCTGATCATCAGTTTGATACATATGTTCCATTGGCTGTTTTCCTTGCCTTTCGTCGGGATACAACTCCTTCTTTTAAGTTGTCAATTCCTTGTTCATGGGCGGCTTTGGCTCCTCCCAAAGGTGTGATTGCTACGTGTTATGATCACAAGCCACTTTCTCTTTTTTTCAACTTGGATCATGTTGTTGATGCCTATCAAACAGAGGCTGCTCTTGTTGCATGGTCGCACGCAGTTGAGCTTGCAGTTGACAAGGCAATTTCCATTTCTCACAAGCTTAACCCGGTGGTGTACCCATGGCCGTCGTTGCATCCCAAGTTTAAGGGTCGTTGCAATGCAAAGAAAACTTTCTGGACCTCTACTCATAGTAGTGTCCGTGATGACCCCACTGGGGCATTTAATCCCGTATCAGAAGTTTTTTCAACAAAATCTAGGCAGATCGTTAGACAGATGCGGCGACTCAAATCATTTCGCAGAGCCCATCCTTCTCTGAGACTGGGGGCCCGGTGAAGATTGAAGCCCAGCGTCATCAGCTCTCCCGGGAGTGGAATGTTTTCCTCATGGCCAAGGGGTTTGGCAGCAAATGGGCTTCCTGGATTTTGGCCTTTGAACTTGTCCCTTTTGTGCCGGTATCCTTCCCGAGTTGTGACATTTTTGGACCTTTGCATTGACATCACTGAGATGCACTGCAATACGGTCTGCAGGCAGGAAGTTTCAGCACGGCGGGATTCTTTCCGACACCGCATTAAAGTTGATCACGATGAAGGTTTTCTTAGCTTGTCTTATCGCATCATCCGTGGAAACCCGGCTCCTCCTTTGAATGAGGTCCCCTTTGAACTCCCATCCCCGGCTTGTTTAATTCGTTCCAGGAAAGGTGAGTCCTTCATTCGGGTCTCTGACAAAACCCAGTTTAGATGTGAATCTCACGCGGTGTTTGGTGATGCCGTGGTCAAATTGATTGCTCAGTCTGAGGACAAAATCCGATTCTCGGTGGTATCTGGTGTAATCCCTGCCAAGGGTGCTACGTCAAGAACATATCGCTATGACCACCTGTGAAATTCAGGATGCCTTCAATACATTTTTCGTCACAGTACTGGCAGCGTGATCTGGTTTCTGAGACTCAGTCTGATGAACCTTGGCATGCATTCGTCGAACAAATGAATCAGGTTGGGTTTCCTCAACTGCCGGAGATTGATATAAAACTTGGCTCTGCGTCACTTTGGATGCGTGCTATCCGTGGTTTGAAATCTGGCAAAGCCGAAGGTATTGATGGTTGGAGGTGCGATGAGATCAAGAAGTTACCGGAGACTTGTATTTCTGACCTAGCTGCTATCCTTGCCAGGGGTGCACGTTTTGGTCTTTCCAAATCCCTCATGGCTGCCAAGACCACGCTGCTGGCAAAAATCCCTGACCCTAAGTCACTTCATCACATCCGGCCGATCACTATCCTTGGCGTGATCTATATACCGTCTCACTGGACGGGTGATTTTAAAACATGTTTTTCAAGCTTGGAAGATGACAATGCCTTTACTGATATCTGGCGAATTGCCAGGTCGTGGCGTAAAGGACATAGCTTACCTTCTCAAACACCGGATCGAACTTGCAATCCAAAACAAAGCCCAGTTGGGCGGTTTCACATTGGACCTGAAGAAGGCTTTCAATACATTCCCTAGATGGCCCATCGTTTTCCTATGGCGCAAGTTGGGCATCCCGCAATGGGTCTGTGATTTCTGGTTGCACTCCCTCATGAGGATGCAGAGATTCCCCCATCTACATGGTTGTCTTGGTTCCCCTGTTGAATCCACCACTGGGGCTCCTGAAGGAAACAGCCTTACTGTTGTGGCTATGTTGGCACTTGCGACGGCCTTCCATTGGTCCATCACAAATGATGCTGTTACCTCCCACGGTTATGCTGACAACTGGGGGTGGTCTACCTTCAAGTTTGAAAGTCACAAGACTGCCTTTTTGTCCACTCTGAAGTTTACTTCATCCTTGAGACTGCAGATTGATTTTGAAAAGAGTTGGCACTGGTCAATCGCAAAGGAGTTCCCTCCAGCCTGGACTTATCCTCACTTTTTCCTGCGGGTGACATACCCATCCGCGTTGAAACCCATGTTAAGGATCTTGGTGAGAGGTTCCACTACAATAAGTCCATTCAAGTGGGAAACGACAAGGATAAAATTGCTGAAGCCGAGAGCCGTGCCAAGCGTCTCAAACACTTGCCACTGGACCCTCAGACCAAGGCAGCCATGATTCAGTCATCAACATGGCCTATGGCCCTTTACTCTGCTGATGCAGCTTTTCCGGGCATGACCCACTTTCAAACCTTGAGAGGTGCAGCCTTGTTTGCTTTCATTGGCAAATGTAATTTTGCATCACCATGGCTGGCTTGTTTTTCGCTGTCCAAGATGCTGCTTGACCCCTTGCTGTTTGTCGTACTGTCCATTTTGAGGTCTGTCAGACGTCTCACGTCCATCTGCTTTGATGATGCTATGAGCATCATCCACCTTGCTTGTCAGTTTGAAGGGAGTATATAGACCGTTTGGTCCGGGATCCACTTTGAAGCGGTATCTTTCAATCTTGGGTTGGCAGATCCATCCTGATGCTCCCACCGGATCATTTCAGTGTTAGCTTGATTGATGACTCTTGTGACAAGATTTGCAAAACCTTTAAGCAGGCTTGGCCACATTTCTTGATCACTAACTTGAACCGAAAAGGTACTGGTGATTTTATTCCTCACCCTTCACTGACGGCCCAAGTTCTATCCAGCTTTGCCCCTGAGGACCAAGGTCTGTTGATCCGCAATGCGGGTGGTGGATTCCAGACGGCTGCAACTCAGAATTTGTGTGGGTTAGAGGATGGTCGTTCGCATCGATGCTTGGAGTGTCCTTCTATGGATGAAGTGAGAACTCGCCACCCTGAAGCCGTCTCAATCTTGCAGAACGATCGCCCTGATTGGGTCTACATTCCGCTGGCCCATTCCTCCCCAGAAGTGGTGCTTCAGAGAGCATTCCTCAAAACTATCAAGGTGGAGGAGTCTGATCTTCCTCAATTTGATGCCGTAAACAAAATTACACTTTACACTGATGGTGGTGCAATCAACCCTTCTGATCCTGATGCACGCTTGGCTAGTTGGGCTGTTGTGGCTGATACTTCTGACCTCTCGGTGAAGGGTGCCCAGGTCGTGTCAGAACATATGGGATCATCATTGCATTGCCCACTGTTGAAAGTTGTGGGGTGTGGTGTGGCCTTGCCTACGGCCACCAATCTGCTGCAAGGGGGGAATTGTTGGCTTTCTGTCATGCACTGCGGGTGGCTGAGAAGTATGACAATGGCATTGAAACCTTCATTGTTACTGGTGCTTCTTACGTTTGTTTTATTAACTTTGTGCTGCACCAAGGAAATGTGGATTTCCCTAATCATAAGGTTCGTAATGGTGATATCATTAAGTTGATCAAATCCCATTGGAACCCAAGAGTCAAGGTCCTCAAAACCCGAAGACATAGAACAATCGAGGAGGCCACTGATTGGTTTGATCTGTGGACACTGTATGGTAACTTTGTTGCTGACTTTGCCGCACCAGCTGCGTTGAAGCGAGTTCCCCAAGCGGTTACTGACATGCTTAATGACTTTGCAACTTTCCGGATGAACGAAGCTGCACGTCTTCAGAAAGTGTTCACCTATTTGGTTGACCTCAATCGGTATCAAATTGATGCAGTGCAGCAAGGATCTAACATTGTTGGACAACCTGACAGCCCGAAGTTGACGTGTCAAATTTCCTCATGCCGCCTAAAGCGATGGGTGTTGAAGCCTTGGAATTTCTGAAGTCATATGAGCCCTCCCATTTTGTGCATCTGTTTGATGAGAACACCGTGGACAGAAATACTTACGGCGGAAGTATCCAAGGGGCAAGTTTTACCGCCGCAGTTGTCCAATGGCTTGCCCACTGTCGCTGGCCTCCTGACATTCAGAATGACTACAGCCGAAACGACAATTGGGGTATTTCATGGCTGGTGCTCCTTTTCAGTTTCGTGCTTTTCTCAGGCATGTATCCACCCGTCAAAACTGGGGGCAAAAAAGCGGATGCTGTTTTCCTGAATTATTCTTCTCGTGAGGCCCTGATGTTGCCGGCCTCGACTCGCTCAGCCTCCAAAACATACCTTTTCGCAAGCCATTTTGGCTATCAGAACCATCACATCGGCTCCAATTTTGCCGAACTTTTCATCCAAAAAGTGCCCATGTCTCCGTCACTTCAGTTTTACTGGTACGTTTGCCTTGTAGGCCCTGTTTGCCTAATCCTGGGGAGACTGCTCAAGCGGTCTATGAGTATGTCTCCAGGTTGGGCAGTGCCCTTACCTTTCACTTGCCGTTGACTCTTCTTGATGCTCCGCTGCCATTTGATCAGGGTGATATCACTGAAGTTTCCATGCGTGAGAGCCGTGAGAGACATCAGTGTTGGCAACGCATCGTCACTCACCGGTATAAACGCCTTGCTAAAGAGCGCAAAGCTCTGGGTCATATCACTAATTGAGTGCTTGCCAATTCGAAAACACCGCTTGCAGTTGTGCTTGTCTTGCCTGGTGTGGTACAGTTCCTAGCGGTTCACCCTCTCTTTTCTGACACATCTCACCCCCTTCGGGAAGGGATGATGTGCTGCGACCCTCGCTCGCGCCGAATTCCGTCAAAAGTTGGCTGATATACCCAGTCCTTGTGTGATCATCAATCCAGTTTCACAGGGAATCACATGCCCATTCTGGTTGGGTTCCCAATGTAGGAAGGATGACTTTAGAACATTAATCTTATATATATATATATAGTTGACTTTTTAGATAGAGTACCCCTATATCTTCCAAGTCTCAAAAAAAGATCACGGAACATTCTATGGTTGTACGGTAAAACTATGTAAAACTCACCGAACTCTGGGACCTCTGAGGCTGCCAAGGACGCCCAGATTTACGAGGCCTTGAGCGTCTTGCCGCAGCAGTTTGACACCTTCGTTGGCCTTGGAGGTGCGAGAGCTACGGAGGGACAAAACCAGGGTTTCTAGTTTTTGTGATAACCGTTGTAACATGTTATAACCCAATACTAAGGTGATATAGCCCAATTATAACCCATATAGTTTGAAGTTAATTATAGTCTATATTAATAGGTATATTCTGCTGGGTATACTTACGCTATAACTGCTATAACAACCGAATTATATGATATTATATGTGGGAGAACCTCGGAAAATCGGGGACTTACTAACTGGACTGGAGTTGTGAACCACGTCTTTATCCGTAGGATGATCCTAGACAAGTAGCTCGCCAAGCTAAAAGCTTTGTAGGTTGGGCAGTTTTGTTTTGGTTGTTGATGATGGTTAATCGATGTAATTTGGGTAAAACAATAATAAACCACCCATTTGGGAATGGTTTATACCCCCCTATTTATGGTGATTCATTATTGGTTTAAACACATTGTGGATGTTCCAAATGATACTAAACTATACTTAACCATTGATAGTGCTGGTTCCAGGGCTTTCAATGATTTCAACGGCATCATTGTCATAATTTCCACCAATCCCCAACGGAACGGAGCAGCAAGAAAGGTGGGTTGCATTTTGGGTATCGATGGATAGACAACATGTAAATGAATATATATATATATGTTCTATTCTGTTGTATTCTATCCTATTCTATCTAATTATATTATATTATATTATATGATATTATTTGGTGTTATATCGTATTATATCATGTTAAATTATTTTATATCATATTACATTATATTTAATTATATCATAATATTATTATACTATATTTAATTATATCATACTATTTTATATTATATTTTATTATATTATAATATATTCTTTTATATATATATATATTATATATTATATATATACCTGTTGTTGAATAGTATTGTATTATTTTACGTTGTGTTACATGAAATTAATTTGAATCATACTATATTATACTATATTATATTCTATTTATAACATATTATGTTATATATTTTTTTTTAGCATATCATACCATATCATATCACTATATTTTATTATACCATATTATGCTTTACTTGTTTAAATAAATCAAATTGTATTATATCATATTAGGTAATATTATATGATGAATGATCATATTATGTGATATTATATCATATCATATCATGTTATATTGTATTTTATTATATGATATTATGTGTGTGTATCATCATGACCCATATCTATACTTTGTTCTTTTTCCCAGGCCTTGATTCGTTTCACCAATTGGATTTTCCGCCAGGCAACCTACTCTCAGGAGGCCAACGGCAGAGGGTCACTTGGATCTGCACGGGGATACAATGGGACAAGCGTCCCCAAAGCTTACCACCGAGCCCTAGAGATGGATGGATAAGCATGGAATAAACTTTTTTTTGTGATGGTTGGTGCTACCAAATGTGCTAAAGATTCGCTTTTCATTAGCACAAAAATTCTTGGCCCATCAATGGCCACAGATCTGGTCATTTTCGGAGATTCAACATTCATAATAGCCCATACGCCATTACCAATCACCATTTTTACGGGCCACAAAATTTTGACGCAGATCGAAATGCCATCAATACACAATTTTGCTGCGAGTTTCCATTCTTTTCCCATGCGGAAGTTGCCATGCGAGAGGATTGTATAGGCATGTAGGATGGTGTTTTTATCCATCTAATTAATTTTGAAAATTACAGAATTTTGAGCGGTTGCAGTAAAGGGCTATGTTTGATGGTGAAAGCTCAGCGTTTTTCTTGTAGTTATTCCCCTTAATTAACCCACTTTGCAGAGGACTTTGTGCAACAAACATGAGTGGGTTTGTTGAAAGCCATGCTCCATTCACTTTCAACTTTAATCCAGTAATCCAAATGTACCAGCCACACCAGTCAGTAAGTGGTTTCAAAACGCACATATGTGATCATATATGATCCATACACTTTGGGATATTTCTTTTTATCATGTTTTGGAGTAGCTCTTCGAAAATCGGATGTTCCGTTCCATACCAAACTGTTCAATCACCGGAGGGTATTGGCCCATATTCCATCAAGATCATGTATATCATATATGTTAGTTAATCATAGGTAATCTATCTAGTTAGTAGCTTGTTGTATAATCTATGTATTCCCTTGTGTTCCCTGGTGATATCCCCATTGAATCACGGCCGAGGTCGCCATTGCCCGGGCCTTGGCCAAGCGCCCGCAGATTTTGCTGCTGGATGAGGCCACCTCGGCCTTGGACAACGAGTCGGAGAGGATGGTTCAGGACCCACCTGGGAAGGGCAACGTGGAAAATCCACCACTTTTGTCACAGGAAAATCATGGTCAATCCATCTATAAATGGGGAAAATAGCATTTTTGTTACAGGTAAATCATCCACAACTGGGCCGTTCGCATCCATTGTCCAATGTTTTACAGGTAAATGAGCTACCAGTAGTACCGCACAAGGCGGTGGCGGAAGTTTCAAAAATAGGAAACCTGCAGCAGAGGTTGGTTGTTGTGAATCCCGGATGGTAGAGCGAATCCACTGATGGACCGACAGGTGGTTGGAGTTGTGTTTCTTGGAGTGGTTGCAATTGCAATGGTTGCAGTGGTCACATTACTACAACTGCTGGATGTAGTGTGGTGTAGTGCAGTCGCAGTTGTAGTTGTAGCTATAGTTGTAGTGTAGCGTCGTGGAGCTGTAGCTGTAATGTAAGTGTCAGTAGTGTAGTGTAGTTGTAGTGTAGTGCAGTGTCATTAGTGTAGTGTAGTGTAATGTAGCGTAGTGTAGTGTAATTTAGTGGTAATAGTTGTAGTAGTTGTTGTAGTTGTAGTTGCAGTTGCAGCTGCAGTTGTAGTTGTAGCGTAATGCAATGTAATCAGTGTAGTTTAGTGTTGTGTAACGTAGTGTGGGTGTAGTTGTAGTTGTGTTTGTAGTTGTAGTGTGTGTGTGTGCTGCAGTGTAACTAGTGTAGTGTAGTTATAATTGTAGTTGTAGTTGTGGTAGTTGTAGTTGTAGTTGTAGTTGTTGTTGTTGTTGTTTTATAAGATTCTTACTGCTACAGTCTGAGACCATCAAAAATTGTTATTTTTCATTTTTTCATTTTCATTTCCATTTTCATTTTCATTATCATTTTCATTATCGTTTTTTTCATTTTATCTTCATGTTTTCATTTTTGTTCATCGCCTTTTGCCATCAAACTTCTTTTTTTCCATTTGCAACTTCATTTTTTTCATTTGCAAATTCATTTTCTTTTCATGTTCCCTTGTTTTTGATGGTTTTTCATTGTTTTTCATGGCTTTCCTGGATTTCAGGTGCCACGGGCAAGGAAAATGAAAAAAACATGAAAAAAATGAAAAAAAATGAAAATTTCCTCGAGTTTTTGAAGATTTCCTAGTTCGGAGTGAGAATCTGCAACTTTGAGTCCAAATTTTCATGTTTTTTTCATTTGCAACTTCATTTTTTTTTTCATTTTCCTTTGTTTTTGATGGTTATCCATTGTTTTTCATTGTTTTTCATGGCTTTCCTGGATTTCAGGTGCCACGGGCAAGGAAAATGAAAAAACATGAGAAAAAATGGAAAAAATGAAAAAAAATGAAAAAATGATAAAAACTAAAAAAAAAACATGAAAATTTCCTCGTTTTTGAAGATTTCCTGGTTCGGAGTGAGAATATGCAACTTTGAGATACTTTGAGTCCAAATTTTCATTTTTTTTAATTTGCAACTTCATTTTTTTTTTCATTTTCCTTTGTTTTTGATGGTTTCCATTGTTTTTCATTGTTTTTCATGGCTTTCCTGGATTTCAGGTGCCACGGGCAAGGAAAATGAAAAAAAAAAGATAACAAACATGAAAAAAAAATGAAAATTTCCTCGAGTTTTTGAAGATTTCTTGGTTCGGAGTGAGAATCTGGAACTTTGAGTCCAAATTTTCATTTTTTTTTCATTTGCAACTTCATTTTTTTTTTCATTTTCCTTTGTTTTTGATGGTTTTCCATTGTTTTTCATTGTTTTTCATGGCTTTCCTGGATTTCAGGTGCCACGGGCAAGGAAAATGAAAAAAAATGATAAAAAATGAAAAAAAATAAAAAAATGAAAATTTCCTCGAGTTTTTGAAGATTTCCTGGTTCGGAGTGAGAATCTGCAACTTTGAGTCCAAATTTTCATTTTTTTTTAATTTGCAACTTCATTTTTTTTTCATTTTCCTTTGTTTTTGATGGTTTTCCATTGTTTTTCATTGTTTTTCATGGTTTTCTTGGATTTCAGGTGCCACGGGAAAGGAAAATTAAAAAAAACATGATAAAAAAATGAAGTTTAAAATGAAAAAAAATGAAGTTTGAAATGAAAAAAATTATGTTTGAAATGAAAAAATGAAGTTTGGAGAAACAAAAAACGAAAAACAAATGAAAAATAAATGAAAAATATATGAAAACAAAAAAATGATTGAAAAACAAAATGAAAAAAATGAAGTTACAAATGAAAACCCAAATGAAAAATAAATGAAAAAATTAAAGCATTTCCAATCTGTGGCTCGATGCGAATCATATAATTGTTGTTGTTGTTGTTGTAGTGTAGTGTAGTGTAGTGTGGTGTAGGGTAGTGTAGCTAGATGTATTTAGTGTAGTGTAGTGTAGTTAGTGTAGTGTAATGTAGCGTAGTATATTGTAGCTGTAGCAGTAGTGTAGTGTAGTGGTAGTTGAAGTTGTTGTAGTTCTAATTGTCTATCTTTCTATCTATCTATCTGTCTGTCTGTCTGTCTATCAAAACAAGATTGAAAACGCAGCTATTTTGCGAGACTTCCTCAATTTTTGAACTTGACAACGTCAAAAACGAAACAATTCTGCGAGACTTCCTAAAATGGAAAGTTGAGTGCAGAGCTGACGGCCTCGTACCATTGCGTTTTGCGATTTTTCCAGTCCACCTGTCGAAAGTACTGCGCCTGCCACGAAAAAGTGATTTTTCCAGTCCACCTGTCACGCAAAATCATCTCAGCAAACCATGATCCAAAAATGGAACCCCTCTCAGGAAATCAGCGCCCTCACCTCCTAACAGCTCCGATGAAGATGTCTCTTGTACTGCGTCTGCCACGGAAAATGCATCTTTGCAGATCCTCTTCAAATGTCCCACGCCTGCCATCGTTTTTGAAAATGCTACAAAACCATCACGTTTTGCTCACTTTCGACAAGGTGCACAATCCCTTGCGCCTGCCACGCGAAACGGGATCTGAACGTCCAAAAGTGGTCCGTACATGGTGTGTTTTGTACATTTTGACTTCGAAATCTGCTTCGCGCCACAACGGCGTGCACTTTTTCCACATCTCAACTTCCCAAAGTGGTCCGAACATGGTGTGCTTTGTACATTTTGACTTCGAAATCTGCTTCGCGCCACAACTGCGCGCACTTTTTCCACATCTCAACTTTCCAAAAGGGGTCCGAACATGGTGTGTTTTGTACATTTTGACTTCGAAATGCGCTTCGCGCCACAACGGCGTGCACTTTTTCGACATCTCAACTTCCAAAGTGGTCCGAACATGGTGTGTTTTGTACATTTTGACTTCGAAATGTGCTTTGCGCAAAAACGGCGTGCAATTTTTCATCTCTCATCTGGCCAGATGGCTCCGCACCCGCCGCTTTAGCGAGCCTACTTTTCGACCCTCCGGAGCCACAAATCATTGGAAAAACACAGTGTTTCGCGACTTTCCTACCTTTTCGCGCATCTGCTTCTTTCTTCTGACTCTTTCTCTTTCTTCTTCTCTTCTCTCTGACTCTTCCCATCTCTGCTTTTCATCTGTCCATATTGTCGGAAGTTTGACTTCTAAACTTCCTTCGATAAATGGACCATTTTTGTCCATCTGCACCATAACTATGCTAGATTCCTAGCGGGTCAAAATCCATTCCAAAAAATGAGATATGCTAAATTTCCAGACGCTCATGAAAATGGAGACCCACGATTGGATCCTCAGAGTTCTCGGAATGTGTTTCACAGCAACAAAAATGGGCATGGATTGTTCCATTGATCAACGCGGCTCCAAGATGTTCCAGTTGCATCCAGTTGCCAGGGCGGCAACTGGGGATAGCTCGGGATCGCTCCCAAAAGAACAGCTGTTGCCTTGGGGATGATGTCGTGATCCTCATGATATTCCCAATATATCGCCATATCATGCCATATCCCCGAGTCAGATTCGTATATATATATATATATATATCACCTATCCCGTTATCTTCAGTTGTACATTCCCATTTCCCAGAAAATTTCCAGTTAAATCATATTATGAGCAGGGTATGCCTATGTATGCCTAAAATAAATAGATAAATAAATATATATATATATATGATTTATATATATATACATATTTATGTGCACATCCCCAACATTCCCAAGCATCATTTGCCATTGAATATCCATATGCCCAATACATCCCCAATAAAACCCCAACAAAATCCTATAAAGTGTTTCCGTCGACTCACCAGGAGACCTTAGACGCCCTGCAAAGCAATGTGGAGAGGAGCCTGACGACCATCTCCATTGCCCACAGGCGAGCCACTGAGCGACCCTGGGGGTGATTGGATTGAATACCCTCTGGTAAACACTATGTTCAATAGGTAAATCAACTACGTATAAATGGGGATCCATTTTCAATAGCGATGCTAAATTGCCAGAAGGTATAGTCTATAGTGGATTTTATTTTCTTTTTTTACATGCAAATATCTATGATATATATATATATAATACTTATGTATTTATTTAATACATCAGATAGAAAAGTGGAAACATGTTTGAATGTCTCGATGCGTTTGTTTTTTTTAAACCCCGTTTTCAGCGTTGCCCGGGGTTGGTTGAAATGGAGCAAAGGCTCAAAATCATTGACTCACCAACTTGGGAACTCCCATGATCAAAGACTCATCAACAGGGGTTAAATTCCCATATTTGCTGCTTACATATGTTCTATGGCTAGATCCAGAAGTTTATAATTTCATTATTCCAGAATGATCCAGATTCGCTTCTTAGCCAATGTTTCAGATGTCAACTCCACTTTTTTGGGCCGCAGGTTAACTTCAATCATGGCATCTGATGCTTCCTGGCTTGGGATGATTGGGATGGGTCACCGCAATTCGGGGTAGCCTCCGGTCATCCAACATGGCCTAAATCCATGGTAAATCCATCATTTTTAGGTGTTGTTCATTGATTTTCCCATGAAAATTATCCACCTTTGTAATGTTGGATGGACAATAGTCAAGCGCGCGCAATAGCTACAAATAATTTTCAGAATCTGATTTTCAGCCCCTATTGATTTTTAATTAGGCCTTATTGATTTTAAATTACAGACATCAATCTTTGTCCAGAGCATCTGCAATAACTGTGCTGCATTCGCAATAGCTGCAAATAATTTTCAGAAATGTCCCAAATAATTAGTTTTTTTCCAAAATTAAATTGTACAAGGGCTAATTGAGATTTAGTATGGATGCAAGAAAAAACTCAGAACCATTTACAGTTCAGCTGTATTTTTCCCTTCTTCCTTAGTGTGTTTAATTGTGTTACATGGTTTTAAATTGTGATTGCATGCTTTTCAAACGCAAAAAACAAAGCACACCTTTACCAAATCAAAAATTTTACCTTGTTCAAAAGAGCTGTTTTCTTTATTAAAATCCTTTTCAAAATATATAATGCAAAAAACAGGTCCACAAAGGGTACCCCCTTGCAGGTCCTTGCATTTGCAATTAAACATTGGAATTAGCACGTGCAATAAGATACAACCTTTCTGGCTCTAGCTGATTTTGTTTCCCTTCTTCCTTAGTGTTTTTAATTGTGGTTGAATGGTTTTAAATTGTGATTGCATGCTTTTCGAAAGCAAAAAACAAAGCAAACCTTTACCAAATCAAAAATTTTACCTTGTTCAAAAGAGCTGTTTTCTTTATTAGAATCATTTTCAAAATAATGCAAAAAACAGGTCCACAAAGGGTACCCCCTTGCAGGTCCTTGCATTTGCAATTAAAAATTGGAATTAGCACTTGCAATAAAAAACAACCTTTCTGGCTCAGCTGCATTTTTTTGCCCTCCTTCCTTAGTGTTTTTAATTGTGGCTGAATGGTTTTTAATTGTGATTCTCACCAAAGCCTATCAGAAAACAGAGGTTCTCAATCAGAATCCAATGAAGATCCCATCAGAGCCTATCAGAAAAGAGAGGATTTGTCAAAACCTTACAGAAGCCTTGGGGAAGAATTGGGATTTTCTATTTACTATTGCAAAGCAGACCGCCCCCCCCTTAAAAAAAAAAATAGGGGAGGGGGACCCCCTTAACTATTGTCGATGTAACATTAAGGGATTTGACATTGCCACCTTTGATTCGCTAAGGGTCACCAGGTACCTTCGCATCACTTGTTTTGGCGGTGAAATCCTCGATGGCATTGGCGGGTCAGCCAGGTCATCTATGTGTTGAAGGATGGAGCCGTTTGCGAGCACGGAACTCATGATGACCTCGTGAACATGATGCCTGGTTGAAACTAACAGGCACACTGGCACAGCCTGAAAGATCCTGGAATAAGAACATGAAAAACATGAAGAAAACCCATTGAGAAAAGTTACTTAAGTGGTGGATTTCCACCAGGCAGGAATTGGGTAACCCCAAAAAACAGAACAGACAGCAAAAAGACTGAAGTGCTTGGGTGCAGCTCAGCCAAAGTTTCACTTGACCCTCAATTACCAATTATCACTTGAGGTGGCTTTGATTCTTGATTGCTGCATGTAAATGTAAAGTCTACTTTCCTGGTCGATGGTTTCACTGTTTTTTTTCCGCCATGTGGGTGTGGCTCAAAATTGGGCCACCCCGTCAACCAGGAAAGCAGTCTACTACAACATGGCGGCTCTCCAGTCTCCTGGTATGATTGGAAAATGACGAGTCGACGAGGTCACCGGAAATGATTGGTGGGAATCATCCCATGATCAAAGTTTTATGGCCAAAGTGTTTTATTAAGAATATATATATATATAATATTATATATATATAATATTATATATATATCCCAAAGATTCCCAAAGTATGTCTATAGAGTCTACAGTGAATTCTTATCGCTGATTGGATCAATTTGATCAAATCGTTGCGGTGCCAGGCCAGCGCGCCTTTTTGTTTGTGTCCTGAAGCTTTCGGTGTTTCAATGGGAACATGGATCATATGGTGTTCCTCAGCACTGTGCAGATATCCTTCTGCAAATTGTATACATATTGATGCAATTTTTGAAACACATTTGATGCATATTATATGTACATTCATCCTGCATGATCATTCATGTATGTTTGCATAAATAATTCACATAATTAATTATGTACTATGTAACAATTTACTTCATGTGGAACACAGTTTATGATAGTTTATGGGTCCTGAAGTCCTGAAGACTTTACAACACACATCAAAACACACGTCGAAGTCCATTTTGCACAGCAGGTGTAGAAACGCGACCGGGTACAACACAGCTCCAAAACTGAGAAGAAAGAGCGTGCACAGGCAGAAACCAAATATGTTCATCGTCAGAAGCTCAAGAAGCGCAACTTTTGTCCTACTTGTACCAGCGTATTTGCACAGACACAGACACAAATACATATCTATGATACATATACATATACCCACAATACACGCATATACATATATAATCATATATATATATTATACATAAACACTCATAACTATACACATACAGTTAAATGTACACGCACATATATATATATACACATACACATCAACGGATACATCTCTATTACACAGATGTGTATAATTATAGATATATATATATGTATAACGTGTATTAAATAAGTGTATTAATACTATGTAGAGGTAAAAAGGATCTATTTGTACCATGCCTCCCGAAACAAGAACTATTTCTGCGCTGGCTGAGGCGTGAGGAACCGCAGGAAGAAGAAAAACCCGAGGTACAAATGGGGAGTTTTTACCGCAGGAATGAGGAGATTTGACCACAAGAAATTGGGAACATCAAAACACATATGTATATAAGATGTAATTATATGCTAGTATTATGCATACATATATGAACATATCATAACATATCTACATGCACATAGGCATGTATACAAAATATACAAAGACACGTACATTTTTAAGCTACATATGGGATGTAATGGGATCCAACCTGCAAGTTTGAGATTTTGAGTGACTATGGTCGGCTATGGTCAAAGATTGTCTAAACCCTGGCTATAGATAGACTGGCCCCTTCTAACAGTAAAACATCCATAAAATAGATGATGTTGGAACTTCATTTGCTCCTTCCGGGGATTTTCTACCCCGAAAAAGAGGGATATGTACCTCTGATAGTTTAACTTGGCTTTGATAATGGTGATATATGAATGATTTACCTATAAGCAGTGTGATTTGATGATGTTCCATAGCTATGTTAGATTCCCAGAGGATAGCCATCACATGTATGGCCCACTGGCGTCGGGACTTTGGTTCTCCACCTCGCTTTAAAATTGCATTTTTGTTGCAGGAAATCAGGAAACATGATGATTGAGCCGAGCCAGGGATTGATTGGTACATATTGGTACCCTTTTTTCAGACATTCAGATTTTTGCGCTTGGCTTGACACATGGGGATTCCCAAAAAGTTTTCCGTTGTATTTGGTACTGTG
Source organism: Cladocopium goreaui (assembly GCA_947184155.2). Lineage (NCBI taxonomy): Eukaryota > Dinophyceae > Suessiales > Symbiodiniaceae > Cladocopium > Cladocopium goreaui. The sequence goes on along the minus strand of CAMXCT020000656.1, from coordinate 159,399 downwards.
GTTTTGTTTCCGAATTATTCACTGTTTCGACAGCTGCAAGGAAGAATGCACTTTTCTAAAATACAAGCACGTACAAACACAATAGGGTGGTCCGAAAATAGTGATAAATTATATACTATGGAAAGTGGTACCCCTCATTAATTCATATTGATTCATTGATCAACGCTTAGGATTGCGTTGGCATTACGCTACCGCACATTGCATCACATTACACCAGATCAGATTAGATGGCATTCGATGACCTCGCATTAAATCAACATGTTCAAGTTCAACTTTTACGTATATCAAGGCGTCACCGTCTCTCTCACTCTCCACATATGGGCACATATGGTAACTACGAAACGGACACGTAGATGTAACATGTAGAGCTACATTGTGAGCCCATGACCCGGTACAGGCCGCGGCTGTGGAAGCGTCGGGGGCTGAGACGATACCGTGGATACTGGGAACATCCCTGCAGAAGGAATAGATGTTTTACAGGATAGACAGTATTCTAACATATTCTAACAATGTTTTTTACCGTGAGTGATGAAATGTGATGAAATTATGTATCAGTGGAATATGGATGATGTAGAACCTTATCAGATGGATTATGGTATAATGGAACATACACACACACACATATATATATATATACATACACGGATCAGTTTGATTTAGGACTGTTCTAGGATTTCAAATATAGTTCTGGTGCATCTTTTTTCACTTGGTTGCATAACTTTTTGTGAAACATGGTGTCTCCTGGTTGTGACGGAACTCTGATGTCCCAGCATTTAGTAGTGTGTGTCACGACTGGGTTTGTTTGACCTTTGATTCTTTGACAAATAATTACTCGAATTTCAGCACTGCTTCAAAGCAGAATCGTTCCGACAGCAGTTGGCAGTGATTAGTTGTAAGATATACAATTCTCGGTATTTCTACGCTCGACGCTCCACTAGTTTTTGATGTGAACCAGAAGTGTTTTGCCGGCATCTGCAAATCGCCGTGGTTTATATATGTTTATATGGGAAAACCCCTGCTTTCCTAGACACATTTCCCATTTCCAGCCACGCTTGCTGGCGGAGCCTTGTTTTGAAGCGAGGTCATACAACAGAGGAGGCACCATGATGTCCAAAGCCAGCACTCAAACGTACATCATCGATAAGCCGCAGGTGCCCGATGCAGCTCTGGGTGTCTGAGAAGGTGGTTGGAGCCATACAAAATATACAATAATATATATATATATATATATGCATATGCGTGTGTGTGTGTGCGTAGATGTAGATGTATAGATGTATAGATGTATAGATGTACAGGATGTATTGATGTATGGATATATATATATTAATGTATATATATGTGTGTGTATATATATATAAAGATAGATGCCACCTACAATTCTCCCGCCAGAGAGTCTTCGGAGTACTTTTTGTAGGGTATGCAGGGCTAGCCATATTGTGATGTTGCCACGCAGTAACTCAGAACCTGACTACTAAATGGGGGAAGCGTCAGAACCATTCAAAACCTGTAACTTCAATTATATAAATAGGTAAACCAATGAAATTAACAGGATTCTATTAAGAATAAATCATAAACTTCAAATTTTTCATGGTCTATATACATGTCTATACATGTCTATACCAGCCTTTTTGGGGCTGGTTGGATTGTTGGTTTGCCTGCTGGATGATGTATCAAAATCAGCCCTGACGCAGGAGCAGGCCGCTGGGCATACGAGTGCTGGCGTTCGGAGTCCCAGGAGCTTTGGAGGGCTCGATCTTCGGCATGTTGAGAGATGTTCGGATTTTTCTGGAAGATATCTCTATGTACTTCATCCATTACTTCATCCAAACATGGCATGATTTTTTATGATTTTTTGATAGAGGGTGGAGCAATAAAATACTATGCTATACTCGAGCTGGTGACTATTGTGGCGGCGTTGCCCAGGTCTTCTGTCGCCTGTTTCGCACTGCAAGGTGCCTGGCCTGGAGCAGGAGATTTGAACAAGTCTCCTTCCTTGAAAAGATGTATAGAGACATAAGAGATCATAAAAGAGATTTAAACGTGACACACACACACACACATTTATGCATATTGTATATATATATTATATATATATATATATTATATTTATGTATGAGATTGATAGAGGACATTTGCATGAACCTATTGTACACATAGCTCTGTTACTGTGGTGAATTTTTTCACGACCTGACCGTCCTCGATCGGCCACAGCTTGGTGTTCGGAGGCCCGATTGGGTGATTCTTCCCTTCCTGCTGCTGGTGGTCCTGCTCTCATCGGTGGCAACGCCTTTCCAGGCGCTCTTCTTCAATCAGGCGGACTTCGGGATGCGTGACCCCTACCAGTGGTAGAAACAAGGGGATTTCCTTGTTTCATGGGGATAATGAACATGAAACATAGGGATAGGTAACATTAACTGTGCGGCGGGTCCCTGGAAAATGCATCCATGCATCCGTCAGTCCTTGGTCGTGTCTCGTCGTCACCTTCAAATTTCTTGCTTTTTGCTTGGTGCTTTGGTTCTTTTGATCACAATCATTGGGGATTACAGATGTAGCTTGTCTTTTCCATCTTTTTCCCGCTGCAAACAGAAATCAATTGTGTACGGCGGTTGAGTTAAGCCCCTGCTGACCTGCAGAGTCTCTGGGGCTTCGTGGTTTCAAGATGTTTCTTTGGGACGATGGGTGAAACATTGGGCAGTTCTTTGGCCCACAAAAACTGATATTTTTGTTGGTACACATCTTGTGAGTGATATATGTATAATATATATAATTACTGTATATGTAATTTGATGTGTTTGCAAGTTTGCAATCTTCAAAAACTATTTGGGATGATTATCCCAGCTGATCAATATCTGCATATAGCACATTATGGCACATTATAACACATCTACTGTATGCCTACAATGCCTTATCATTTTTGAAGGGGTTGAATTACGCCCACTCCTCTAGCTTGGAGCACCTTTTTGGTGCTGAAAGATACTATTGCACTGCACTTGGAAATCCTTAGGGTTATCGAACCCAAGACTTTCTTCTTCGCAAAACAGAAAGTGAACACTTTTGGATGTTATTTGGTATCATATTTGGATCATTGTCCTTTTGTATGTTTTATGGTGACGAGTTTTTTCGATAAAAAACGGAACCAACGATTTGAATCCGCGCGTCTGGGGAATGAACATATATTGGACCCAGCTGCTGGTCCCATCTATATAAAACGTGATAAATTCAATGACACACATAGATAACATTAGATAACCATGATAATAAAACTCATTGTAAAAAATCCACTGTAATCATAATATATATATATATGCAACTAACTATCCTGTTTTCCATCTTTCAATGGGAACTTTGGGGCATTACAGCCATTTTCCGACAGGACCCTGACTTGGAAGATGATTTACTGGCACAAAATGTTGGGTTCTGTGCTCTGGTGTAATTCCATTGTTTAATTCTTTTTACCTCATGTGGGTAAAACAATGCCATAAACCACCCATGACTGGGAATGGTAAACAGACCACCCCAAAAAAAATGGTGATTTGATGGATGGTCTATACCCACATTAATGCCATTAAAACATTGTTTTGCCCACATTAAACCTTAGATGTATATACGAACCAACTCAACAAATATTTGTGCAGCGTGTCTAAGATGGAGCCCACTTCCATTTCACGAGTGGTCACAAGTTGCAAGAACAGCACGCCGCTGAATGCTGGGCAGATGCTGTTGAAAACATTACTTTACATGGGTGCCGTAGGTTTTACGTGACATGTTCTACGTTTTTTTCTTGTAAAATTGATCAGATAATGATTTTTTGTGATGTTTGATAATTTAATATGATACGTTTTTTAGTCATACGCGATATGTCTAGTCTCCAATACGGATCCAAAATGCACCCGACGCCCATTTGGACCAGGGCATTGGAGGACTGTTCATGCCGGAGCAGTTGGATTTTCTGAACAAGGCGGCGATGGGAGAAATGCTAAACCGCTTGCGCCGCGCCTTCACGAAACAACATTTTTTTGCGGTGAAATTCATAAATTCATTGCAACTCCTGGGTTTGATATCTTAAATATGAATAAAGAACAAACATTAAACCCTCGGAGATGAGTTTCTGTTGGACATGACTAATCTCTCAGATGGAAAATAGCAGGACAAAGGTCGCCAATAGATGCCAATAGGCTGTGGGTTCACTTGAGGGGTTTCAGTCATTTTGCTCCCAATGCTTGTAGACCTTTGACAATGATGATATGTGACCTTTGACACTCGAATGATTCCGCAAGTGAGGATTGTAGACATTTGACAATGAAGATCTGTTGGAGTCGTCTATGGAATGCCCCGCAGGCGTGTTTGGGGCTTGTCATGACTGGCTTCGTTGGTGGTGCTGCAGTGATGCTACAGAACAGCCTGTCCACCTATTTGTGGCTCGGGTCGGTGAGTCAGCGACGCCGCAGATAGACACTTATAATTTCAAAGTGCATATATGCGTAGAGGCATAAACCTTTAAACAGTAGACCTGAGATAAACGAGAAATATAGATAGTGGTAGAGGTAGAGAGATAGAGAGAGGGAGATATATATATATATATATTTTATAGATTTGATTAGATTAGATAGACAGATAAGGTAGATTGACAGATAGATAGATGTAATAATGACAGTTTGGAACTTGTATTACAATGTATTGGTTAGATGTTTGGCACACATTTGGGAAGGTTAAGGATAGCCCCGAATCGTTTTGAGGCATCACATGCCCCGGTTGCCCAGGTTTTGCACGTTCGACCTGCATCTTTTTCCAGCTGTTTGAAACTGTAGGGATATGGATGCACACAACTTCAATATCTACCAATCCGTCATTTAGTTCGATGAATTTCCCAGCTAGTTCTAGCTGCATAAAAAGAATCACATTATCAGGAATTTTCAGTGCCAGATTTGATTACCAGAAAGGCCAGATATTTATATCCCGTGGCAGCCACCCAACAATAAACCATCCCCACTAGAGGTTTATGGCATTGGCTACACCCTGAAATCTGGGATGATGTAAACTGATCCCCAAATCGTTTTTTAATGGAATTATTTAATATTGGGTTTACCAAATTTTACCAAATTAGATATGTATACATATATTATTCATTTACATACTTTGCATACCACTATAGTCAATGATACATCTCTTTGTGCGTATATATCTATATACAGTATATATGTGTGTGTGTGTGCATATCTTTATACAGCAGCCCCAAAAAGAAGGAACGGTCGGAAACCTGAGAATATGTAGTAAATATATCATCTACAACAATCTGGAAGCACTTTTCAATTTGTTTGGAAGTTGCTCTATACATAAACACACACATATATATATACATATTAAATGCATTTGCATGTGCCCATGTAGGTGTATACGCATACTATACATATATATAATTATGTATGTATATGTATATAAAATTTATGTATATAATTACATGTGACATGTGTATTTATCTATGTTAGACATGCATGTTCAAATTTATGATAATTATGTGTGTAGTATCCTTCTCTCCCATTCCAAATGCCAGGATCAAACCCATACCTATACATGGGTTCTTCACTTCCGAATCGCTGAGGCAGGAAAACTTATCCTTGAACCTGCGGAAACTGACCTTTGAGAGCATCATTTGTTGCTGGGCAGAAGCTTATTCAAGTGGGTTGGGCCGTGGGGAAGACTGCAGATTTCTTCAAGCAGGTTCATCCAGAATCAAAATGGGTATGTGCAAAAACGGAGCTCCCCCAAAATGCAACCATCAAAACCGCATGTGCTCTATTAAAATGATGGAATATTATTACAACTTGGGGGTGTGCACCACCTTCAATCAAGCCTATATAAATCGACCATGCTAGAAAAGAAGTGCACTTTCCTGGCAGCAAAGTCTGAAAGGTGCCAATAGCTCAAGACCTACCATACTGCATTTGCTGCAGTCCATGGAAAGTGGGAGGGCAGATGGGGATTACTTGCCATCTGTCATCATGTTACTTCTCTTTTTGTTCATTCCCTGAAAGAGGTTTTCAACTGGATGTTCATCCCGCTTTGGAAGTAGCCAAACCGCGATAACAGGATCCAGTTCTACTTCGGTCGAGCGGTAAGCAGGTCGCCACATGCGTTTCCTGGGCTGCTACTCAAGCTGGGATATTTCATGATATTCTCCCCATTTAGGTCGTTGAGCATCACTGCAAACAGTGCTTAGAACAGTTCCAAGCCCTCAAACCTCGTGATGTGTATGAAGGACAGAAAAGGAAGTCACCGATTTTCATTTCAGAAGGATATGTGCCCAACAAAAACCATTGGAGCCGATGCGGGGTCGCCGCATGTTTTCCATATGATTCCTTGGTTCTTGTTGAGGATTTAGGGGATAAAACCATATAAAACCCAACTTTGATGGTTAAGAGTAGTTTAGACCAGTTTAGGCCCTAATTTTTAACCATTCTTGTTGGTCTCAACAAGCTGTGCAGATTTGGACATTGGCTTCTTTGATGCACCGGAAAATCAAGTGGGCAGTATCCTGGTGTCCCTGGAGAGGCCTGGTATCCAACAGCTTGACGATTGTCGCATCTTTTGACGTACCCTTTGGTAATTTGTTACATAGCTATTTAACATTGCCCATTTATAGCTGATTAACGTACAAAATGGTGATGTTCTATAGCTATCTTAGTTTACCAGAGGGTACAGGTGTAGATCTGAAATGACAAGAATATGGATGATGATGGTGATGATGATGATGACGATGATGATGATGATGGTGGTGATGACGATGATGATGATGATGACGACGATGATGATGATGATGACGATGATGATGATGATGACGATGATGATGATGATGATGATGATGATGATGATGATGATGATGATGACGATGATGATGATGATGATGATGATGATGATGATGATGATGATGACGATGACGATGACGATGACGATGATGATGATGACGACGATGATGATGACAATGATGATGATGATGATGATGATGACGACGATGATGATGACGATGATGATGATGGTGATGATGGTGATGACGATGATGATGACGATGACGATGATGATGACGACGATGATGATGACGATGATGATGATGACGACGTTGATGATGACGAGGATGATTATTATTGTTGTTATTTTGATGATCCTCATCATTAGTCATCAGTGTGCTACGTCAGGCACATGACCAGAGTGGCCCAAATGCTGGGAATCAACTTGGCAAACACAGTCGGTGGAGTGCTCACATGCCACTGGTCATAATGGGACTTTTGCTAGGGAAATCCTGTACATATATGATCACACTCACACACACACATATATATATATATACATACTTATACAGAGAGAGAGAGAGGCTTTTTCGTATATTACTGGGGAAAAACATGTATGACCTGGTTAAGATGTTTTGTCCTCTATGTTGTCCCGTAAATCCTTCCATTGAAAAGAGTCCAACCAGGGTTTTACCCCTGTGATAAATGTGGTGTCCCCCAGCTGTGTGTTAGTTGGTTATTTACAACTATAGCTGGGATGCGTATCCAAAAAGGAGTGTCACAGTTTGATCCGTTTGAAAGAGGACGTCTCTTTGTATCATGGATACTTACTGAGAGCAGAGCTAGCCGACCCCCAGAATCCATTGAGCTATCAGGATGTTAACAATTTGGGATCCACAATGATAGACTCAATAGTGATGCCGCTATTGGTGCCGGAACCTGGTTCGAATTTCATTGGTTGTGTGATGGTTTGTTACATAGCCCTCAACTTGTTGAGGAAATTACTGGGAGGCGCAGTTCTGGGCGACACCTTTTTTGTTGGTTGTATCATGTTGTATTCTTTTTCCGGTGGTGAATGTCCCCATGTTGCTTGGAAATTTCCCAGGGTCCCTTTTGTACCCATGCTGGATTCATTTTGATCCTTGAGCATTTGGAAACATCTGCATGAACTCTGGAGCCACTTGTAGCGACCATACGATGCCTGGACACACCCACCACTTCGACCTGGGTTGCGCTCTGCTAATTCAGCCAATTCGACTGGTAGTTACGCGGTTACAACTCAGCACTGCATGAGGTGGAACATTTCCAACCATGTTCCCAACAAACTGGGATGATGATCACGACTTTCAGGTTTTGAGCTGGCTCCTGCCCGGTCACATGGAGCCCTGAATCAATTTTTTTCTCCCTAATGACTACTATGGCGACTGGCTGAATGAGAGAATCATCCCACTTAGATTATAGTTTGTGGATGTTTGTGTTTTCTAACGGACAAGCCATTTAGGGGACTTGCTAACCAGTGTTACTAACCACTACTTGGAGTTTCAACCAATTTGTATTTTTTTTTTGGGGGGGGGTTATTAACTCACTTGAAATGGGAACACCCCATTTAACAACGGGTCCTACCATGTCTTGGCATTTACAAACCAGATCTAACCAGATTTGTTTTTGGATATAAAATATATGTATATATAATTATATATATATATGTATATGTACACCATGGATGTGATTGATTATCACCCACCATGATTTGTTGATGCTTTCCCGAAGTGTTTCCCTGCGGGTTTTCCACCAATTTTTGTAGGTTGACATGTCGGTTTTCCATGGAATCATGTCAATCAATAATCTTAAATCCCATCTCATGCAAAACATAATTAATCCAAATCCAAATAAATTCATAGATTCCCATTCCACAGTTCCACATCATCATTTTTTGACCCTGAAATCAGGGAGATCTTTCCCCTTGAATCTGGGATGCCTTGAGGCGTGATCTGCGTGATTTTCAGCTTCTTCGGGTCTTGGATCCTAGAGCCTCGGACGATGATTTTATGGTGGATTTTGAGAGTGATTTTGATGTCTCCATTTATAGGAATTTCATGGGGTTTAACATTTAACATGGGTTTTAATAGGATTTAACGGATTTTTATGGTGATTCATGGGATTTCACTAACCACCAGGATATGAAGTAGGATTTAGAACCGTTTAATGGGATGTTAGTTGTATACTCATGGGATTTCAAAGAATGTTTCACCCAAAAAATCATCCGGCCAATTCTGGTCATTTGTATTCATGTTCTCTGATTGCTATGTTTTCGTTATCGCCCTTTAAAAAAGTTCGAGGATTGATCTATTGCTTTCATGCTGATTTTCCATGGTGATGTTAATTCACCAGAGGGTACCTCTGCACTGCAGAAAGATGCATCAAGTCAATATCGCCACCCAAGGCCCCAAACATCCGCCACACTGCATAGAACACCTGCCATCACTTGACTGTTCAACATGACTTCATGGTTTTTGTTTGGTTTTAGTTTTTCTGTGTTCCCCTTCATGGAAAGCCGAGCCATTTTTCACGGTTCAAAGTTACAGCCCGGATCCCTTTGTTGCAGGCAGTAGCTCTGCTGATCATGATGCCCCTCTTCACTTTCATGGGGATCAAGGTCTCCGTGCTGGCCGGGCACCTCAGGGGGCAATTTCGAGGCCGCATCGGAATCGGCGCCAATCGGTGATTTTTTTCTGGCCACCCGTGGCGCAAATTTTGATTCGGGAAATTTGCACTAAACAAACTTGCCAATTCAAGGCATATACTGGATGGATAGAGAGAGGTGTTCCTAGTCAACGTGCAACTAGCAACACCCATAAATTGCATTAATAATGTGTCACGTTTCCTTTCGCAGCCCAGAATGAAGGAGACAAAACTGGTGGTAATTCCCAGTGTGATAAAACCCATGGAGCTCCTTGTGGTCAATCACCTGCCTCGATGGATATCATTGGAGACTTCAATATTTTCTGCCTATGACTGGGCCCAGTCATAGTTGGTGAATGGGATGGTTTATATCACATGAATATTCAATAATTGGTTGGCTGATTTCGCGCTCAACGGAATTGTTTGCAGTAAATCTTGCAGGAAAAACGGTACATCTCATGGTACACACCGTTTCTTGTTTGTAACATTTCTATATATACATTTCTCTTAAACCAATAGATTTACACATGGGTCATCGGTCTTTTCACCATGCCAATCCTTCAAAAAATCCTTCAACATACCTCCGTCCTATCCCCTTCGCATTCGCCTTGAGGCTCATATACCTTCCAAGAAGGCCGAGTTGGCTTACGCCGTCTCCGGGCAGACGACTACGGAGGCGGACGTCAGAGTCACCAAGTGGGATGCGCTGGGCGCTAGCCCTGCGATGATTTGGTAGACAGTTGGGTGGTTGTGCATACTTATGTAAAGTACATACACACACACACTCATATATATGTAATATAGTATACATACGTATGAGTGTATATATATATATATATTCTTGGTAAATTATGACGACCTCACTGCGACCTCACTGCGACCTCACTATAATATACTATAATCATAGTTAGTAAGGGAAATCATCCCAAAATGGCCCTAATTCAGGTTAGTGAAATATTATAATTTACTCATATATTAATATATATATGTATATATATATTATATATATTCATTATGCATATAGATGATTATAGATGTAGATAATCTCTTCACAGCTGTAGGCATACTTTTTGTGCAGCTTGTATTTTTGTTTGATCCAAAAACTGACCTGGTGCATCAGTAAAGATGCTGCAGAGGGAGGTGCATAGACTGGACCCATGGAGGGGAAAATTATGACGGATCGAGTAAAACCGTGATTTCTTGACAGGACATTTGCCCCATAAAATTCAGAATCATCAAGTTACATTGAGATGATCAACCTCCATTTATAGATGGTTTTCCCATTCTTGATGATTATAGATCATAAAACCTCCATTTATAGATGGTTTTCCCATGTTTTCCAATTAGCACATGACTTAACGACTCCATTTAGTTCCATGATGTTCCCAGCCAACTGGTAGGCAGCAACGCAAATCCGGACCGTCAGAGCTGCTTGACAGAAATAGCTCGGTTGATGGATGTCAAAAGTTTAGATATTTATGTGATGTTTATGTGGATTATGTGGATTATGCCCCAAAAAATATATCTTTCTTCAGCTTAAAGTGAGTTTGAACTCAGCCAGAGTTATTTTTGGCGTCAGCTTGGGTCATTTTGAACAGGGAGATCTCACTTGGCGTTCAGAAATGTTTCTATGAGTTGAGGCCTTGGGGGCGGAGAAGCAAATCTTGGAGATTTTGTCGGAATCTCTGCAAGTCCTCACGGATTTCAATGCCCCTCGGCCATCGGCCGGCCATCGGCGCCGGATTGAAATTGAAATGCTGTGAAATGTTAGGGGTGCACCCTGTACGTGCGCTCAACCCCAATAGTTCATGTAAGGGCAAATGAGAATATATTGATTATATTGTCTTTGTTTGCCAAGAGTTCCCGAAAAAAACTGGCATGCACATGCATGCACAGTTACATATTTAATGCTGAATGGTATATTATTGTTATATAAGCAATCACTGTAGATGTTATAATGCCATCCTTGAAGAATATCAAACCAGAAAATCATATCGGCTGCCAACATGGGGCCAGTACTAAGCCCAAAAAGGAGGTGGCCTCCAGTTAGAAGTTGTTTCATAACGCAATCATATAAATCCAATTAACTATAATATACTATAATAATAAATCATAAATCCAATTAACTATAGTATTTTTATGTATTTTTTTTATAATAGCCATAAAACCATAAAACCCTTGTTCTTGGAGTAAGCCAACTGACAAGCCGACTGACATCTGGGGGTTGTTCAGCACCCCAGGTCCGAACGGCCTGGAAGAAGGGCGCCGCCTTCGGGTTGACGACAGTCGCGTGGCGAATGAGGATTTTTTCTTTTACGTTTGGTAAATTACTTTGTTATTATTATATACACTCTGGTAAATTAACATAGACCCTGAAAACATCCAATTGTTAGTGAAAAGTAGTCTTTCAACCCCTGTCTGCCAGGTTCTATGTTAATTTACTGGAGGGTATTAGTATTATATATATATAACTATATGGTGGTTAGTAATTATTACCTATTATGGTAATTTTACCTATGGGGAATGATAGTTATTATGATGGTAATGATTATTAATTATATGATGGTTTGTAATTATTAACAATCATTATTAACAATAATTGCTATTAATATATACATGATAACGATATTAACCATCAATACCCTCTGGTAAATTAACTGTTTGACACTGAAAGGACATCTTCCAAGCCCTATCTGCAAGGGTCTATGTTAATTTACCAGAGGTTAATCTATTGGGGATTCTTCTTATCCATCATGGAAATCCCGATTTACCATTCTTTAGATATGATTTTCCAACATGTTTTTTCATTGAAATCATGCAAAACTATGGCGAGATAGACATGGATTTCCCCCGGTTGTGGGACCATACGACCATACCCTCTGCAAACACCTGATGGAGGACCCTCTGAGAGTGGTTCATGTGGGCCTGGCTGCGGTCAAACACCGAGGTGTTATTTGGAGCACTAGGTCACTAGGGATATCGGATATCAATGGATATCATGTTTTGCTTTTCCCTGTTGATCGCCATTGAAGTCACGGGGACCACTTGGAGTGAAAAACTCAGCTGCGGGATGCTGTACCCTTCCATGTTGAGATTGCTCTTTAGTTCCTGCAACATCAAAAAGAAGCCGTATTGCTTGATCATTTTTGAATGGATTCAATCCGGTCCAGACACAGAATGACACAATTGCTCAAAATTTACCTTCCTGACTTGCATAGAAGTGCCTAGGCCTAGGTGGATTTTGATGGATTTTGTCCTATCAAATGCTCCATGAGGCAGTGAAGTCAGGACATGGCCCCCCACCATCAAAGGACATATAGGTCTTAGGCAGACCATGGCAGATCTTAGATGCCCCGTTTAGGGACCTGAAATTGCCAGTGATTGTTGGGAACACCACATGGATACTGATGGGCAGCCAAGGTGTTGATTCAGGTGATGTACCTTGCAGGCGCGGCCAGCCTCTGAAGTCACCTGTGGCCACAGCAGTGTTCTGCAAGCATTTGACACGGGAAGCGTGTCCAAACCATTTCAGGAGGACAAGAAACGAATTTGGAGGATTGTTGTTGTTTTTCCTTTTTTTTGGCCTCCCTCACGCACACGGACGCAACCACACACACAGAGATGTAATATATACATACTATTTACATCAATGTTTCAATACAATATGTTATGTATATACATACATACACGCACACACACACATATATATATGATATAGATATAGTCGCACAATCGACATATGTATACACGTCTGCAGTTCCCCGATTATTTATGGGATGACGGCATACTTTCCCCAATCCTTACACCAAGTCTGTGAATCAGGCTTTTGGCTCAGCGCTGGCATGATTCAGTCTGGTCCTGAGGGCGAGCTGGGAAGAATCCAGGCACCACCTGTATCTTCTGTATCTCCAGGTTGGAAATGGCAGTTGTTCATCTTTGACTTGTAGGTTGTAGGTTCCATTTTTTCAAAGGTGTCTTGGTGATTCTGGGGATAAAGGCCAAAACTCTTGGGAGATCTTGGGAGTTTAAGCAAGTATGACGGTAATACAAGCATGCAGTACACACACATGTATATTGTGTACATGTTTGCACAATTAGTCTTTGCTGAACCGTGGGTGAACACATTTCCTGGCAATGTTTATTGAGGAAGTACTGTTGGCCAGCTCTTTTTTTTGGGTGGGGCATGTGACACAATTTCAGCTGAGAGATAAGAAAGCGATCAAACGATAAGCAGTTTTCACCTCTGTCCATCAGGTCAGGGTCAATTCACCGGAACTTTTTGATCTACACCCAGAGCCTATCCCAGATGTTTATAGATGTTTCTCATAATTGGTTGACGGTAAAATTGGATAACATGTGCGCTATATTCAAAAGGGGTAAACATGTTAAACATGAACCAATCCATTAAATCTTCGCGATTTTTCGTGGCTGGTTTCACCTGCTGGATCAACATGAAACCCATCGATTTTCCAAGGTCGGGAGCCTTCGACAG
>CAMXCT020000656.1:2943-140443 GCA_947184155.2 Cladocopium goreaui | reverse complement strand
ATTGTTTCATCTTTTTCGAACCAAATGGATACTTCTTTTCCAAAAGGGCAAGTTTTGCTTCGAAAAATTCATCCCCCCCGCATATGCCGTCATCTACATGAAGTCCAATTACCCCTGACAATTTGTTGGTTCTCTCGTGACGGAGGATAAATTGGCATGGATCAAAGGGACTTTGAATAAATCCGAGGTTTCTGAGTTCTTCAGTGATGGCCATAAACCACAGGTATGGAGCATCTACTAAACCGTAAGCACCCTTTTCCAACTTGCAAACTTCGTTTGTGGATAACTGGAGGGCTTGTATGAGCTCGGGAACAGGCTCAATGGCTAGTGTTCGTCCAGCTTGTGGCTTGCCTTGCAGAAATGCAGCCTTGATATCAAAAGACCGCAGCATCCATCCCATGGATGAAATCAGCTGTAAAGACAGCATCTTTGCGTTCCGGCCAAGGGTTGGAGAGTCTCGGGGCAACTCTTCCAGCTTTGGGTCTAGGTACCCTAGAATCACCAATCTGGCTTTTGCCTTTGAGGTTTGGGTTTTGACCTTCTTGGGATCCTTCTGTTCTTCATCTATGGGTTTCCAGGTTAATATCCAACGGCATCTCAGAATCTGTTCATGTGGAACCTTAGACCTTAAGATTCGGGATATGGTACCAGTATTTACCCAATTCTGGATTTCACTCTCCTTGGCCTTTTGGAACTGGGCTTTTTCTGCTGCAGTAAGCTCGGACAGACGGACTTCGGCTCGCTGGCGCTTTGCTGCTGAAGCTACAAAAGCCATTTCAGCCGGATCCGATTCGTCTTGCCATGCCATGATATCGGAGTCAGTGACATGTACTTCACATTTCCAGGCCAGGTCATGCTCGGATGTTTGCGGGTCTATGGGAGCATCAAGGTCTATGCAATGGTATCCCTCACAGTAGAGGTCATCATCGTCATCAGGTGGTACTGGTGTGGTGATGGCCGGATCTAGTTCTTCGGGAGAATTATTCATGGGGTTATCATTGGTCAGTTCAGGGTTATTGGAAATTTCAAGTGGTACATGGCTCGAAGTGGATGGCTGTGACCGGTGTGTGGATGCCTCTGGTTCTCCATCAGGTTGAGCTTCAGATTGATTTTCATTCTCGGGATTATTTACGGGGATCACAGGTTCAATGGGAATTATGGATGGTGATATCTCGATGGCTCTGGTGATTCCTTGGGATTGTACGCTTGGAAGTTGTTGTGCAATAATGGATACTGATGGTTCTTTGTTGGGTATTGGAATTCCTCGTGCTTCATGTGCGGATACAGGGCGAACATGCTCTGGGGCACATCGATATAGTCGACTGGCCTGAGTGGTCCAAATCGTTTGTGCGTTTTCATGGATGACTACTTTCATTGGACCGGCCCAGAACCCTTCTTGGGCACCTTTTCCTTGACGCCAACACATTACCCATTCCCCTGGTGAGTATGGTGTTTGGCCAGGTCTGGATCTCCGCAACATGGCGCGGCGCAAGGCAGCATCATTATCAGCATGGATGAACGCCCTTCTGGCAGTCTCACGGCATGCTAATTGTCGCCTGAAGGCTACTCCTTGCGCGCTCTCCGATTTAGCTAACAGGTGAGCTGGCAGGAGTTCATCGCTGCAGACGGCTCCAGGCAAGCGGGTGTGCTTGCCTAGCACCAGGACCTCCGGGGCATATCCTCTCTTGAGGCTGCTGGCATTCTTTGCTTGGGTACACCAGAACAGTGCTTGAGATAGCTCGTGGTAGTTGTTGATGTCCTGCTCACTTTCATACTTGGTTAACATGGTCTTGAGAATGGCTCCATGTCGCTCGGCTCGACCATTTTGAAATTGGGCTTCTGGACTAATGGTGGTTAACCGAATGTTATGACCCTGAACAAAATTGCTGAACTGTTCTGAATTCAATTCAGTGGCGGCATCAACAAGAAGTTCACAAGGTGCACCTGCCCATGACATCCACATGTCAACCACATTTTGAATTACTGCAGTCGTTGAACGATCTGGTGCTATCCTGGCTACATGAAAGTTGGTGGACCAATCTACCATATGGTATACATGAAAGCTTTTCCCTTGTTTGTTCGTCCATTCCAAACCGTCCATGGCAACTCTGTCATTGAAATCCAGCTCTTCCTTCAAGTGACTCGGTCGAGCCAACTTTGGAGAGGTGCTTGCCTGGCAAACGGAACATTTCAGCTCCAGTGCAGCTTGGGCCACATCCGATCGGTACCCTTGGGCACGCAAAATGGTGCTTAATCTTTCGGGGCTAGGATGTCCTAGGTTCTTGTGGGCGCGAATGAGCGCAATTTGTTCATCTCTGGGCAGTGCTCGGAACTTGGCTCCTTGCTGAGGACTGGCACAATCAGCCCGCTGGGCACTCGAGAGTTTTGTGGACTCTGCTGACGGATCAACTTCGGCTGCAGTCGGTTGGGAACCTTCTTCGGGTTTCTCAACCTCCGGAACAGATTCTGAATTATTCTGTGAAAAATTCGGTCCATTGGTGACATCGGCCGGCATTGCTGAGCTGTCATGGGTTTCCTCCGGCTGGCTTGCCGAAACATTTCTGGCAAACATGGTCAGATTCATTCGTGTTGCATGAGACGGTCGTATGAGGTTTCTTTTGGCTAACCCTTCCCAGTTCTCCCATTCATCTTCAGCCCTGATTTCCCCACTCCCTCTTTCGGTAAAGATACATCTACGAAGAGGGGCAACCCCTTTGGTGATGTGATCGGGTGGTGCCATAGTGCGGCTGGCTCCCCGGCAGGCTACCAGGGTTTCCAACTGTTTGTCCCCAATTAGGCTTTGGACCAGATTAGTTATTTCCGCGTCTTGGATGACGCACTTGCCTACCCGAGGAACTATCTGACCTAACTTATTGAAGATTACTTCCCACTGTTGTTTCGCATCTATGGGTGTGGTTTTACCAGCTAGTTTTCTCCGCTTTCCCCATGGCAGTCGGGACACCTCGCACGCTCGGCTGAGCTTCAAGGAGGTATATCTCTCCCGTCGTGGACGTTTTGAGGCTGGTGCCTCTGGGTGATCTTCAGTGGCTAGGATTGCCCACATGTCATTCCGATATGGGGTCTCCTTTGGATACTGAAATTTTCCAAAGCACTTGGCCAGCCGTCTGGCAAATTTGCGAGGATAGTTTTCAGTAAACGTGGACCTGTTGATCGTCTGACCTTGGTAACTCACCTGTCCCTCAATCACTTGGTGCTCATGTTTGTGGTCACATCGCAATCCAGTCAACATGTTAACAAGATTTTGTGAAGTGGACAAGATTGTGAGGCTTTTCTTGATGAGTTTGCCGTTCACTGGGTCTTTCAACTCTCCGGCCACACACAGATCGATATCCATGGCAAGCAGATAGTACAGCACCTCTTGCAGATACGGCAGCTTGAACATCAGTGACCCCTTCGGTTGCTCCCAGTGAAAATGATTACCATGTTTACGTTGAAAACGAAGGATGGCAATTCCCAGGGCAATCTGTTCAAGACTACTCAGGCGCAGTCGCTGTAATTCATCCCAGGCCTCCAGAGACTTGCTTCCATTCAAGCAGGCAAATCCACTCCAGGGTCCACATGTTGGGCTGAACCAGACATTCTTGGGTTTACTCTGACACAACCGCTGAAAGAGAAGTTGCCGGCCCTGGCTTGTTTGCAAGTCCCCCTGCTCAAAACCAAAACGATCGGCCCTAAGTCCCAGTTGCTGAGACTGTTGGGTCAGCTGGCTTCTCGGCCCACAGAAAACTTCCAAAACATCTAAACGTGTATGGTGACTGGATGTGGTCTTTTCAAAGTTATCAAGTTCATGAGTATACTGACGGATGAATTGTTGAAGTTTGACTCGTTCATGGTGAGTTTCTGGTGATTCAGGCATGGTTGTGGCTTGGAAACAATCTGCACTGTGGTCGCCAGCAGTGATCATGGCTTGAACACTTGGGCATTCGGCTGCACTCACTGTGGGATCGCGGTTGCGATGCTCATGCTCTCCAAATGATGGAGAATGCTGGCCAGAGCACTTTCGACTCCCTGCATGCGGTTCTCCAGGTTCTGGATCTGATTGATGTTCTCCGACGGCATGTCCTCGTGGATCACCTCGAAGAGCTCCGGGTCTTCCTCTTCCAGATCCCACACGGTGGCTTCCATCGGGCTCCTCGCCATGGGTTTGGCCTTGGCTTTGGGGATTGACCCCTGGCTCATGGATGCCGTCGGGGTCTGGCTCACATGAAGGATCTTCTCGACCTCCTTCTGGCTGGTCAAGGGCACCGCTGCTCCGGTGATCTCGGCTCGTTCCACCTTCAGTTCCACGAACTTCAGAAAAATCACATGCTCGGCCTTGGTGGAGTTGGCAAATCGGTTGACGAACCAACTCACCCATGTCTGTTCGTTCTGCCAGACTTCTTCGAATGTCTTTCCATGGTGTGCCTTTCCAAAGCTGATCTTCTTCTCCATCAAGTCCTGCAGGGAGAGGTGTGAGAGATCCGGCTGGCTCTCCAGGAATGGGATCTGCACCTTCTGAAGTCGTTGACTGAGGTTGGACATGGCGATCTTTGGGGATCACACGAAAACTCGCAGGCAGGGTCTTGGGCCTATCTGTGCTTAGAGTTACCAAATCATGCATGCTCATGTCACACTGTGGTGGAAGATTATGTTGGCCTCGACCTTGGAACATGAGCTGGCCGTGTTCTGACTTCCCTGGAGCATTCGGCATCATTTTGGCTTGTCTGCTCTGGTCCGGATTCGGTACATCAATGGTCGGATGTGTTTCGGCTCCGAAGAATTGTGTCTGGCCCGGTTGTTGTTGGGCTAGATCATTTAAATCGAGGAGAAACAAACCCTTGCTGGTCAATGTCAGGGAAAAACTTTGATTGAGCCTTTTCGAATGCAACATCTGCGATTCAGTGTCAATCGTGGCTCCTAACGTTCTCAGCAGGGTGTTCGACAGCAGCAACGGTGTGGATCCGGGGACCACTGCAATCTTCAAAAGCAGGCCATGTATGGGAATCACAATGGCTTGTTTGCTTTGCAATGTGCCGTGATTACCAAAACGAAAAGTGACATGGCATGGACACCTGGTGATTTGGCTACGGATGCTAGGTTGCAAGTGTTCTAATAACCCTGGAACCAAATTACTCCCTATGACCGTCTTTGTGGCCCCAAGATCAACTATCCCAAAGCTACCATGCGAGGCAAAACAAACGGAATCCAACTCAGGCATCTCAGGAGTGATGGCAGGCACAGGCGGATGGGCTCTCTGCTGCAATCGGAGTCGCCAATCAGGTCTTGGCTCATCAGTCCTGGTCACGGTCGGCCGTGATTCTTGCATGTGTTGCCATCGGTTGAGGGAATTCCTCAGATTATTTCGGGTATTATCTTGGGATATGGCCGCGAAAACTTCCCCAAAACTATACTGAGTGGCATCCAACGTAGTTCCATCATGAATTGGCAGGTTCAGGAATTCCATAGGCAGTCCGTCATGCTGGTCAGCATCCACGGTGGCAACTTGCACGAATGATGTGGGTGCTTGAGACCCTCGATTGGTTGATGCACTTGGATCGCCACGACTCGGGCACTCGGCTTTCCAATGCCCAACCTTTCCACACAAACGGCAACGTGACTCTAGGATTCTCTGCTGCAGTGACTTTCTGGAGGACTGGTGGCCCTTGGTGAACCTTCCTTTGACCCCTTTCTGGAACCCTTTTCCCCGGCCCTTTTGACCAATAGGCCAGAATCCACGGTTGCGGACTTTGTCATTGAGGCGGCGTCTGGCGTCATGGTACGCCGTGTAGGCAGCTGCTAGCTCATCATCATTCTGGAGCAACTCACTTGCTGCGGCCTCAAAGTCGGCCACAAGTGACGCATCTTCGTCACCCTCCTGGGCAAGAGCGGCGACCACTTGGTCATCATCCTCCTCCATGGTTTCCATCGACAAGGTCGGTTGGTCAGGTTCAGCCTCGTCCATCTCATCAGCCATCAAGGCCGTCTGATCATAGGTTTTCAACTTCGTTGTCTTACGTCCAGCGGTCATCTCATGGAAAAAACCAGCGCCCAGCATCCTGATAGCTGAGCTCACCTTGTCAACGGTCAGTGATCCCTTGTTGGCTGCGTCTGCATCCAAAAGAACTCGCTTTTTGTCCTCCGCGGATAACGTCGATCCACGAAGAGTGACATAGGCTTGTAGATCACTGAGTTGAAACTTACGGCTATTCAGTTCTGTCCACATGATGTCAGCTCGCGCCAGGAAACTGTCTGCGCTTTCATCGGATTTTGTTGGCACCTGTACAATGCCCTCTCGGCATACTCATAGCGTTGCTCAAGGTCAATCTGACCCCAGTGGCTTCCCAACAGCTCTAGGATTTTCAGAATTGATTTTCGGTCATTCTGAGTCACCTCGGTCTGGTGTAATTGCAACTTCTTGAAAGCTGATCCACTGCTGTTCAGAATCAGGCGAGTAGCTAGTTCTGTGTATTTTCCAGTAGGCCAGGCCTCCAAAAGCAACATCACCTTTTGAGAGTACACCTGTAAGTCATCCTTGCTAGGGTCATATGACGGCACAAGGATGGCCAGTTGGTTCGGGACATTGGTAGGTCCTTCTGATGACTCCGTCATGGGCTGCGATCGAGCAGCAGGTTCTTCGGCTTCCCCTGGATTTTCCGTCTTGTGGTAACGGATGCTCCGCTACCAGTGTAGTTGGTCTTAGACCTAACCACCTGGTAGCTTCCAGCAAGATCTTCCACCTGAATGCGCTCTCTTCTCTTTTTGGATCCGCCACAAAAGTCTCGGCTACAAGGTTTTCCAAGCTGAGCAGAAATGGGATTGCAAAGGGCTATGGTGCCCCAGTTGACCAGTGAGAGCCCCTGGCTCTGATGGACGTCCTCGCCCAGCCGAAGGTAAACAGCTATGGCTTCCAAGCACTTATGAATCCCGCCCTCTATCCACTCCTTGGCTTCCCTGAGCCTCAAGTGCTAACGGTATCCCATGAGGTTTTGTTGAACGTGAAAAACACCTG
Organism: Cladocopium goreaui; assembly: GCA_947184155.2. Lineage (NCBI taxonomy): Eukaryota > Dinophyceae > Suessiales > Symbiodiniaceae > Cladocopium > Cladocopium goreaui. The sequence goes on along the minus strand of CAMXCT020000656.1, from coordinate 133,434 downwards.
GCAGGTTGAGGACATGAATTGCAAGGCTCTCTATGAGGTACTGCAATGATGTGGATTCACACTATATCTATATCTATATCTATATCTATATCTTTCTATATCTATATCTATATATCTATCTCTATCTATCTCTATCTATCTATCTATATCTATATCTATATCTATCTATATCCATCTATAGCTATCTATCTCTAGCTATCTCTATATCTATATCTCTCTATATCTATCTATCTCTATCTCTATCTATCTCTATATCTCTTTCTATTTCTATCTCTATCTATATATATATATATCTCTATATCTATATCTATATCTATGTCTCTATCTATCTCTCTATCTACCTCTATCTATCTACCTCTATCTATCTATCTATCTATCTTTCTAACTATCTATCTATTTATCTATCTATCTATCTACCTATCTATCTATCTATCTATCTATCTATCTATCTAATCTATCTAATCTATCTAATCTATCTAATCTATCTAATCTATCTAATCTATATAATTTATCTAATCTATCTAATCTATCTAATCTATCTAATCTATCTAATCTATCTCATCTATCTCATCTATCTATCTATCTACCTATCTACCTATCTACCTATCTACCTATCTACCTATCTATCTATCTATCTATCTATCTTTCTATCTATATATATATATATCTATATATCTATATATCTATCTTATTTTATCTTATCTTATCTTATCTATCTACTCTGCTCTACCCTACTTGTACCCTATCCAATCCCAATCCTTATCCTTATCCTAATCGCAATCCTATCCTATCCTATCTATTTGTTTGTCCATTGTCTCCCATGGTAATCACTTAAGTTCCCACTGTGCCTAACACAGGTTGCATAATTTCATGATAGTATAATTATATAATATATATATATATTATTCCATTGTATTATAATGTATTATATATCCAAAAGTTTCCATCATATCCTCATGTGTGTTTCTGAATTGCGATATATGATATATATATATATATATAGCATGTTTTTTTGGAAAGACATATCAAATGACATCCTTTTTTACATCGATATCCGCATGATGTTATCCCCAAAAACAGGGAAGCGGCCCGCTTCCCATCCAGGTGGCCTTGGTCGGCTTCTCGGGAAGCGGAAAGTCCACCGTGATTCAGCTGCTCCAGCGCTTCTATGACCCTCAGGCGGCTGGTTATCTAAAAACGCCAGATTTCATGCTATTTCATGCTATTTCCATCTATTTCCCAGGAAATCAACACACATTGGGGAACATCAACCAGACATACCAGACCAAACAATAACTGGTTGGTGGTTGACCTACCCCTCTCAAAAATGATGGAGTTCGTCAGTTGCGATAATGACATTCCCAACTGAATGGAAAGTCATAAACAATGTTCCAGTCACCACCAACCAGATATACGAATTACACGGGCTTAGTGTATATGTAGCTTACTGTATAGCTGTATAACCCCCATTTTGCTAGCGAAATCTAACACAGATGGCTGAGAAACTTAGTGGGCCAACATCCTGGTGTATGATGTATAGTATAGAAGAGCTCACCAAAGATGTTCGCAGATGCTGAACTTTCCCATAGAATTGGAGATTTCAATTTTGCCTCACCTGCCAGGTGAGGGTCTCTAGATCTTAACAAAGGCGTCGATTTGAACAAAGGTGTCCCGGCCTCACTCGCTCCTACTCACTCCTTTCCTCCTTCCTTGTCCTCTCCTCGTCTACCCCTTTGCCAGTTCGTCGCCGAACCCTATCGCAAGCTCCGGATGCAGTGGAGCACGCCTGGATGCCAGAAAGAATGCCAGAATGGATGCCAGAATATATGTCAGATAGAACGCCAGATAGGATGTCAAAAAATATGTCAGATAGAATGTCAGTTGGTGGGGGCTCACTGGAAGAAAGTAATTTGCGTCATGGAGCTGTCACAGAGTTGTCAGGCCAAAGTGAAGCAACTGTGGAGGATCTAGCAAGTTCCAACTCAACAAATCATACATGACTTTTTTCCTTTGGTTGGTTGATGAAAATAGAGGGGTAGAGGGGTAATTTTTATTCATTTTCCATTCAACAGGCAATACTCTCTAGGGAACAAACGTATCCACTTTTTTTGTGGATTTTTTTTTTTTCGGATACGTTAGCTGCTGTGAACATAGGCTATGATAAATACCCTATACTTGAGACATGTTAGTTGAAAATCCAGAATGGACATGTTAGTGGAAAAGTTGTCCCCCCCTCTGGGGGTTCCCCGGAAACTGCCAGAAGACTACCGCCCCGGACCCCAGCATCCTTATTTCCAGACCCCAATAGGGCTCAAATCAAAGACCGCATTGATAACAAAACGGTGGAGAAAAAAGGGGCCCCAACTCCTTCCGGAAGAGCGCATCATAGATGATGCTCGTGGGTGGGCAAGAAGATTGGGGGTGCATTCCAAAAACCAGTTGCATTTAGTAAGGGTTGGATGACTAGCCACGGAAAGCGCCCACCTAACGTGTCCGTGTTGTTCAGAGGATGTGGTTTTGAGATATGTGAGTGGTTATTGGCTGAATCTATCCCCCCAAAATAGCGAACATATCCCAGATCAGGGTCGAAATCCAAGGGCCCCAATTGCAGGAACTGAGACATGTTAGCTGTTTTTGGGTCAATGGTCCCCAAAAAAGTTGCAATGCATTCCCCAGGAAATCCAAGAAAACGCCGGTACCGAGTGGACATGTTAGTTGGTTGATACCTGAAACGGTAGCCCGAGACACGTATCCACTTTTTTTGTGTTTGTTTTTGGATACGTTAGCTGCTGTGAACATAGGCTATGATAAATGCCCTATACTTGAGACATGTTAGCTGAAAATCCAGAATGGGCACGGTAGTGGAAAAGTTGTCCCCCCCTCTGGGGGTTCCCGGGAAACTGCCAGAAGACTACCGCCCCGGACGCCCCAGCATCCTTATTTCCAGACCCCAATAGGGCTCAAATCAAAGACCGCATTGATAACAAAACGGTGGAGAAAAAAGGGGCCCCAACTCCTTCCGGAAGAGCGCATCATTGATGATGCTCGTGGGTGGACAGGAAGATTGGGGGTGCATTCCAAAAACCAGTTGCATTTAGTAAGGGTTGGATGACTGGCCACGGAAAGCGCCCACCTAACGTGTCCGTGTTGTTCAGAGGATGTGGTTTTGAGATATGTGAGTGGTTATTGGCTGAATCTATCCCCCCAAAATAGCGAACATATCCCAGATCAGGGTCGAAATCCAAGGGCCCCAATTGCAGGAACTGAGACATGTTAGCTGTTTTTGGGTCAATGGTCCCCAAAAAAGTTGCAATGCATTCCCCAGGAAATCCAGGAAAACGCCGGTACCGAGTGGACATGTTAGTTCATACCTGAAACGGTAGCCCGAGATACGTATCCACTTTTTTTGTGGATTTTTCTTTGGATACTTTAGCTGCTGTGAGCATAGGCTATGATAAATGCCCTATACTTGAGACATGTTAGCTGAAAATCCAGAATGGACACCGGACACGTTAGTGGAAAAGTTGTCCCCCCCCTCTGGGGGTTCCCGGGAAACTGCCAGAAGACTACCGCCCCGGACCCCAGCATCCTTATTTCCAGACCCCAATAGGGCTCAAATCAAAGACTGCATTGATAACAAAACAGAAAGAAAGGGCCCCAACTCCTTCCGGAAGAGCGCATCATAGATGATGCTCGTGGGTGGGCAAGAAGATTGGGGGTGCATTCCAAAAACCAGTTGCATTTAGTAAGGGTTGGATGACTAGCCACGGAAAGCGCCCACCTAACGTGTCCGTGTTGTTCAGAGGATGTGGTTTTGAGATATGTGAGTGGTTATTGGCTGAATCATCCCCCCAAAATAGCGAACATATCCCAGAGCAGGGTCGAAATCCAAGGGCCCCAATTGCAGGAACTGAGACATGTTAGCTGTTTTTGGGTCAATGTGTAAAAAAACAAGTTGCAATGCATTCCCCAGGAAAACGCCGATATAAAGTGGACATGTTAGTTCATACCTGAAACGGTAGCCTGAGACACGTTTGTTCCCGGGAGTGTAGGTAGAATAAACATTTAATTCAATGGTATCCAAGGCGACCCAGCTACTACCGGTCTAACTTGTAACGCATTTCCAGGCCATGTGCCAAAGGTAAGTGCAGAGAAAAAACAATCCTGTGGAACAGATTTTCCAACTGAACATGGGAATGAAAATGCGATGCTATGGTTGGCTCCTGCTGATTCATATAGAGCACATCCATTTGGGCATAGGGGTCTTCACAATTCTTCACACTCTATTTGAGTATAGTTCCTAAGCATGACCCATTCTGTGATATTGTGTGTGCGCCCAGGACAGAACCCCCTTTGGCCCATTGGCCCCTTGCCCCCACAACTTCCAGGTAGACATTGATGAGTGATCAATGAGTCCATTTTGAGCCATAAATGGACGAGAATGAACTGTCTGAATGGGTATGAGAATCCCGCATTATACCATTTTTGTTGTTGGGTATCCAAAAGGGTCAATGATGACAGTGGACTGCGCAGGGTGGGTGTATCCTCGTCGGTGGGCAGAACTTGCGCAACTTCAAACTCGCCTGGTGGCGGCGCAACATTGGCATGGTGAGCCAGGAGGGGTTGGCTGCTCTCCAGTGGTTATAGGGATGTTATAGGGATGTTTTTGGAGCCGTATGAGCATCCTCCACACATTGGGAGCCACGAAGCTACCTTCAGAGTTTCCCAACTGATGGTGAGAAACATCACCGCGTCCTATAACGGGTAATCTGGTGATGCTCCTTATCATTGAGACCTACGGGCCGTATAGCATGACACTGTATTTGGTGGTTAGGAGGGAGCTATATGAGGCGGATGGGCGGTATTCATATCTGAAATTCATACACAATTAATCACAATTACATATTCCCTATTGAATGGGAGCCAGGGAACTACCAAAGATTTCCCAACCCCATTTTGGTTACACCTGGTCAATTTATGTTCAAATTTAACATAGAACCTGAAAACTGGGGGCCCAAAGATGATTCTGAGCATTGTGATATATCCTAGCAACATGTTTATATGTTTGTCCCCATGACCGGACCAGACAATGTTTGATGATTTTTGTGAATTTCTGTCTCAAGGAGCCGGTCCTGTTCGACATGTCATTGGAAGAGACCCTCGGCCCAACGGTCGGACAAGGGTTTTTTCTGGGGGTTGTTCAACCAGCCGCAACGGGCAAAATTCGTCCACAGTAGAGGAGTTTTGCCCACGGATATGGTGACGGTGACACAATCTTAATATATCTCAATTATATAGTTATTCGATGTACAGATGTGGTAAACTTCAAGGTGGACCCAGGCACATCAACTTTGATTTACTTTGCTGGTGGTTATTTTTTTTTGTTCAAAACCATCCCATGCCAGATGATCCTAACCGGCTACTGGACGTGTTGAAACCCAGGGATAAGATCAAGGAAAGGAGATATGTTTGACGGGTTTACTGTCCGAATCCAATTCTGGAATGGCCCCCAACCACCTTTTTTTTTTTTTTTGTCTTTACTCACCCTGACTCACAATGCGATGTCCATGCTGCTTGTTGATGCTTGTTGCAAGGAACGTGAAATATGGATATCCTGAAGCGCCTTGCGCCAGAGGTTTGGGTAGGGAAAGTACTCTAATGAGGTTGCCTAATGTTTCATAGGACATCCATTTTTGCAGATGTAGCACGTACACGCATGTATACACACATAAATCATACATATGTCCCACATATGCCACATATAATAAGATACAAGACAGGATACATAATTTCTAGATATAGGACATGTAGTACATACATGTCGTATTGTGATAACTCATGTAGATCTATAAAGTATATTCATTTTTTAGATACATGATACATGTTTTGTTTTTAAGAATAGGTACACATAAGTACCGTGTAATACGCAAGTTGGCACTGAGCCTGCGTCATACAGCAGCAAAATTGGGAATCGGACGCGGTGCCCTGAGAGTCCAGGGTGATGTTCTGGCGGGACAGTCATCAAGACATCAAGATCTCTGGAGTATGACCTGGACATTTAAAATCAAGAACCGATAAAAATCCATGAAAGCATATCGCTATGCATCAAAGCTCTGGTACCCTGTTCATACCAAACATGACTTGGAGGTTCATACAAATACATACAAATACAGCATCATAAGTCTTGACAAAATTCCCCAGAATCTCAGTGTGTTTGTGGTCCGGATCTGACGAATCCCTTCACAAACAAAACCCCGAAGGAATGTATTGGATCTTGTCCAATCGTAATCCCATACCTGTCACCCAATTCATGCCATTTCCAGGGTTTGGGGATATTCAGGATTCTTTTTTGAAAAAGATGATTTGCAGGAAAGCCTTACATTTGGGGCCAAAAGCGGCATTTGTTTTCCTGTAGATGGTCCCTAAACAAAATGTCTAGATATACTGGTATACTATACTAATACAACTATATACCAATTTCTTGATAGTTTTTCCTGACAAACAAACAACACGTTTTGATGCTTAACCTCTCTACGACCAGGTGCTTTGGATGATTTTGCCCAGCCCCAAACACATCAACCATTAAGTATACCATTGATATTATATTTAAGTCATGTTAATTTTGTATAGTCTTCTTGCGGTTTTCTTAGGTTTTTTTCCCTCTTAACCACAAGCTGTCAATGGGATGGTTTTCCAGCCTGGCGCCGCCTAGGCAACCCCTTCACAGGTGCAGGACGCAGCGCGCATCGCACACATGGAGTACGCCTTCAACGGCACCGTGTGGCTTGGCTAAAAACCGGTGACCGGTTCCCAGGTGATTCAGCTGGTAGCTTCATGGAAGTAACATGAAGTAACCTTGGTTATGGTTGGCTTATGTTGGCTTAAAGTCGTATCGTACTGTGAAGTTTAATGTGGGTTGATTGGCTTTCCATTAGTTTCGGTGATACTTTTTTTGAGGTCGTTAAACGGAGGGTCTCAATCTTTTCCATTTGTGGTGAGTCATGGGAGATTGTTTATTCAATTAGGAAAATTATGTAACTATTGCTGGCTCTATAAATTGTTGGCGGGAGAATTCTTGAAGGCACAGAGGAGCAACCATGAACCGCGGGGATGCGTCCAATGGTTTGTTGCTATGCCACACGGGGACACATGATGAATGCCAAGCGATCACCTTCGAGATGGTTACCTCAGAAACCTCAGCAAGGCTAGGTCAGCTATGGTCAGCTAAGCCTCCCCGATCCTAAAGCAAAATAGACAAGGACATCGATGGCTTCCCCTGGCACTGGGATAATAATCTACAAATGTTCATTTTGGTTGTGGCTACTTACTACCACCCATTCTATCTTCATTTCATCGTGCATTTCAACAGTGGCTCAGCTACGAATTGTTCTATCTCATTTTAGGGGGGGATACCTCAAAATTGCCTTATTAATCGGGAGCATACATACTGATAAACCGTATCGGTTTGGCTGGACATAGCCTTTGGTAATTTACAGTAATTTGGCCGTGAAAAAAGTACCCATTTAACTTTAAGCATTTGAGCCACTCTAAAAACCTCCCTTTACATTCTCAGTAAGGACCTTGTCATAACGCGTTTGGCGTAAGCAAAACCCTCACTTGCGTAAGGCCGCGTAAGGACTTCGCGTAAGGGTTTCCTCAATTTGCTTCGCGTAAGGAACAATTTTACGCGCGTAAGCATGGCGTAAGCTATGGCGTACCCAAAATGATACGACATAGGTTTTCAGAATAGCTCATTTGTAGATGATCTAAGCTAGCCAAAAGACCTTTTTTCCATAGTTATCTTAGATTTGCGGAGGGTAAAGCATCTGGCTTTGGGATGGTTTGGGTATGCCCAATGGGAAGAGACATCCGACATGGCCAAGGAAATGGACGGACCGCGTGGGGCTTCGTGGCGACGCTGGGCCAGCGCCGGGTAGGGTGCCCCTAAATCCACACGTCGTGACCTCACTGGAATCATTGTTAGTAACGGGTCCCCAAATGTCATTAGCGGACAGATATGGACAGGTTAGTGTAATATTGCCTTTTCATCATTATCCTTATGAAAAGGCAATGTTTGGAGTATACTAGCCATAGCCATTGTCAGACACATCTACATATCATACGATTGGTTATGTTATAGTTCCTATATAACAATTGCACTTTGGGGATGTATACCACATTCTCAAGCACACCCACGTGAAAATCAGGTGGATGGTAAATGTTGGTAGATGTTGGCCTTTTTGCATTGTTTTTCTCTCGTTGCATGCCCATAGCATTCCATATACTAGGCGACTGTAACGATGGGGCATCGTTTACAAGTGCTCATAGACATGCAGATACTCTACATAGATTCAATAATCTTTGGACCACCACAGAATTGGTAGTTAGAAGGGAACCACTGCAAAATTGGTTTGCTTCAGTTTTGTCCAAGACTTTATTCAATCTTTCTCATGTAATTACACAGTTGAATTGCAAGGGCCGAGGTTCAATTTTTGGGAAAATTTCCTATATTTTCATATATTTTCCACATGTGTTATATATGTTTACACATTCACTTATTTTGCTATGTATATATATATATATACCGTTAAAAAAAAAAGTTAGAATGCGGGTTCGCTTCGCGTGATGGTGGCCCGTTTGGCCCCCCCCACGGCGGGCGCATTCTAAATATACATACGTGTATATATATATATATACCCGACGAAATCATAATATGATGATATAAAATATATGTATATGAAAAAATGTTTCTATGTGTAAAATTAATTTTTGTTATATATATATATATAATATGCGTGTGCTATACATGAGATGGTTTCACAAATCCAACATCCATAGCCCCCAAAAAAAACATCGAGGAAAAGCTCAGCGGCGGTCAGAAGCAGCGCTGTGCCATTGCTCGAGCTTTGTTGCGACGTCCGCAGATCTTGCTGCTGGATGAGGCACCTGCGACCTGGGTCACTTCATCCATTTTCATCCAATGGTGTCATCTGGTGATGAACACAAATAGCTGGTCAAGGAACATATAACATGATGTACATGACGTTCTTCTCCCCAAAATATGGTATAGCTTTGGACCTATCTACAAATGCTTTTCTTGAAGAGTTTTTAGACATGCGCACATAGGGTGTTGGGAGTTGATTTAGGTATCTATTGGTTTATCAATTGAATATACATAGATAAATAGATAGATAGATAGATAGATAAATAGATAGATAGATAGATAGATAGACAGACAGATAGATAGATAGGTAGGTAGGATAGGTAAGATAGATAGGGTAGATAGGAAATATAGGAAAGATAGATAGATAAATAAGATAAGATAAGATAAGATAGAATAAGATAAGATGGATCGATAGATAGATAGATAGATAGTTAGAAAGATAGATAGATATAGATATAGATAGATGGATATTGATAGATAGATATAGATAGATATAGATAGATTTAGATATAGATAGATATAGATAGATATAGATAAATAAATATATATATATATAGATAGATAGATATCGATAGATATAGATTATATATATATAGATAGATAGATATGGATAGATATAGATAGATATAGATAGATATAGATTTATATATATATATTTAAATATATATATATATAGATATAGGTAGATATAGATTGATATAGATAGATATAGGTAGATATAGATATATATAGATATAGATTGATATAGATAGATAGATATAGATAGATATAGATAGATATAGGTAGATATAGATAGATATAGATAGATAGATATAGATAGATATAGATAGATATAGATAGAGATAGATAGATATAGATAGAGATAGATCGAGATAGATAGAGATAGATAGATCGATAGATAGATAGATAAATAGATAGAATGAAATATAGGGGTATCGTTTTGCAGACAAATGGGATTGGGTTACGGATGATTCTTTACGGGGTTTCTCTGAGGATCATTGAATCTAAGCCCATGGTGACCTGAAGATATTTGAAACCAATATTTCTTCCATACATACCATAAAGGTATATAAAGGTAATATATAGTGATGTGTTCTTTTGTTTTTACTGCATGTGTCTTTGCAATTGTTTGCTAGGGAGAAACGAAATGTCCATTCTACTTGTCCTTGTTCGCAATATATTGGATATATATATATATACATACATTAATGTATAGGAATTGCTTGAGGGGTAGTATGTCTCCTTGGGCATAAAAGTGATGATTTGATACATAGTTTCCCCTTTGTGTCCGGACTTGGAGGTTGCGCTCTCCTTCAATCCTTTGATTCTACAGCTGCCCGCTGTTTCAAGCAGGGCTTTGTTGGAAGATAGGGCACCCCAAATTGGACGATTCATCATAGTACTGTCCCTACTCAAATGGGAACAGGTTGCCATAAACTGGGGTAACACCGAGTAACACATCGTTTTTGGGCAAACCCTTAGCATATTGTTGCGTACAAACTCATTACTCAGTATATCCCATCGTATCCTCATGAATCAAATGGTTGGCTTCAGTGTGTTTGGTCGGTATAACAATTAGGAACGGTACACTGAAATGAAATCCCTACTTGGCCCTGCTTCTGATATGTCGATCCTATTTTTTCCAGCTCTATCTCCCACGTGCCACATATCTGACAAATGTCGTACCATATCCCTTCCCCACAAGATCCCCACCTGATATCAGGAAGGTGTATCATATACATCATATACATCATATACATCATATACATCATATACATCATATACATCATATACATCATATACATCATATACATCATATATCAGGAAGGTCTCCCGCCATCTCCCCCTGCCAGGCCACGAGTGCGTTGGACTCGCACTCAGAACGCCTGGTACAAGATGCCATGCAGGACGAGCGTCCGCCATAGCGTCCGCCATTTTGTCATGGGAAAATCTGGGCCGAACATATGGGAAAAACCATGGAAAATCTGGGAAAATATGGGGGACATCTATGGAAAACCATGGAAAACCAACGGATGATGATTAATAGAGGTTTCTCTAGGAAATTCCATGGGAAAATCAATGTAGATTGGTGTGATTTTGCCGCCAAGTTTGATGACACCGGAGGGTATACCATGGGGGTGTAGCTAACAATGTGGGGACATGATGGGGACATGGGGATAGAATGGGAAGAACCCCAAGTAACATGGAGAGCCCTGCCATTTCGAGGCATCAAATATGTTCGGTTCTCTAAGGTTTTTTTTTTTTAATTTGGGGGAGGTTACCATTGGGAGAATCGATGAGAATCGTGAATTTCAAGGGTGAGTGAAATGTGTTATGATTCAAATGATGAAGAAAACTTCCATGGGTCGAGGGACCCTTGTGACTTAGATGGTGAGTTTGTTTAACAGTCAGTTCGATGGCGAGTAAATGGATTAGAGTTCTCCAATGGGAAGAGAGTAAATAATAGGCCATCCCCACAATCACCATAAATGGGTTGTATACATCTACCATCTTCAAATGGTAGGTTTATTCTTGGCTTGCCCACATTAGATGATGAGCAAATGGGCTTACTTGCTGATCAATGGGATATCTCATATCGACCCAGACATGTCTGATATATGTTTTTCAGGACGCTCGTGTGGGCAAGACCACCATCACGGTGGCGCATCGCCTGTCAACCATACGGAGCGCAGTGGCCTGACCGCATGCGAAACGATGGAATGTGAACCATCAAAATATGGATGTGATATGATTTGATTGGGATCATGGGAGAATAAGCGTACATCATAGGATTGATTCTTGGGATTTACTTTGGACACTGGAGGTTGGAGCAACCAAAATGGGAAGTTAACCATCAAAAAGTGAGGATTTGGGGGATTTGGACTATCAGAAGTCAAGACTCTGAATGGGATTTGGCCATTAGCCAAATGATTTTTGCAAAGAAACTATTCAATATCCGGGGGTCGAGGGACATACATGGACATACATCATTCTTTCATGTGGGATTGCCAAAATTGGATGTGAAGAATGTGGATTTGTGCTTTGCCCTCATTGAACTGGGGAACATCCTGGTTTTGACGGCCGTGTGCCGAAGATCATGGTAGTCACCAATGAGATCATCGGATTAGTACATCAAGGTTTTTTCCAAGTTTGGGATTGCAACGAACACACATGGGAACTGAAATACACATGACTAGTTGGGGGTTGTTTGTTTTTTCCCTGTTTGGAATGATGAGCCCAGTCGTCAGGCACTTCATGCGTTGAAAGAAGCGATTACCGCCCCTGAAATGATAATTATGCCATATGATATTCCCTTGTTGGTAAACTTCTTTACTTGTTCATTGGCTCCAACGTTTCCAACTGAGTTTTTTGTTGTTTTCCATGATGTCTTGATATACTTTACAGATATCATCATCATCATCATCATCATAATATATAATTATATATAATTGAATTAGATTGTCCGCAGTCCGGACCTGCCGTTCATTTCGTTTAAGTCTTCCTGACGCGACCTTCTGAGGACATGATCTTGGTGTTGAATGGGGGCGGCTTGGCGGATGGATGGCTTGTTGGATTTCGCGTATTCGACACGGACCCAACTGTTGTTTTTGAGACTATCACCATGTACATTTGGTGGGTTCCATAAATGGGTGTATCCCAATAGCTGGTTGGTTTATAATGGAACATCCAATTAAAATGCATGATTTAGGGGTACATCCATTTTAGTTAGTCAATAGATTCTGGTTGATTAAATGAACCCATGTTTGACCAAGTGTTTGGTGTGAGCCCTTTTGGCGGGGTGGTGCTTGAGCCGCTGATCTGGACCAAACATGGGGCGATAAAAACACCTTGCGGTAACGCCACCAGCGAGTAGAGTTATGTTATGAGATCAAGACGACGGCAACATGTTTGAACAGCCATAGTAAGGGATGCAGATCTACCGGAAAGATTGTCTATGGATATGGTATGATATGGTCTCTCTCGCTGCAGGAGCTAGAAAACGCGTCTCAGGAAGACTGGTAAGGAATGCAGATTCGGCTTGGAATACCGCTTGAATCGAATGTATTTGATCTCTTCATATTTAGAGGTTTCCTGAAATTAGGGGTACCCCTAAATCATCCATGTTAAATCATTTTATTTTACTAAGATGTTCCATATTAAACCATCCACTTTTGGGATTCCCCATTGATGGAAACCCCTATTTTTTCCGGGGCCCTAGTTCCGCGGGTCGACCAGTGTCCCATGATGTCCCATGGAGCCCGGCTGGGACGCTTGAGGTAAATTGGTGGAACGAGGAACCTACTCCGAACTCTTGGATTTGCAAAGAGAACTTCTGGGAATTTGAGATGGCCATATTATTTAATATACTTCACTGGTTTGTGGTCTCAAACATGACTTTTATTTTCCATAATATATGAGATAATCATCCCAACTGACGAACTCCATCATTTTTCAGAGGGGTAGGTATACCACCAACCAGATATAGTATGCAGTCCATGGTTCGTTTCTTATTGGTTAATCCACCAGGTGGGGAATCTACTGGTACCTGGGGATAGTTCTCTTTGGTCTCAAGCCAATCCATACGAAAATCTCCTGGTAGATCACCAATTGCAAGCTACTCATCGAATTCTGGTTAAAAGAAACGGAGCTACTCAACAAACTGGATAGGGGATAGGGGTAACTATTCCCAAAATAGTCTTACATGTTATTTCAGGCTGAACAATTACAACTCAGAACTGTCGCACCAAGGAACTGATTGCCTTGGAAGGTGCCTTTAGCAAACTGGCGCGGAGTTTGTGAGTCGCCGGAAGGACGTGAAGCGACACGTCTGGGCCCCTGGTGGCTTGAAATACTCATCAAATGGTGGCTGAACAGCAGCCCCGGCCCGCGGCGCAGCACCTCTAGGGTCGGGAGACCCATGGTATCATTTACAGTAGCTATACATGACCAACTACGTCCAGTAGATAGGTAATCTGGTTTATTGATAGTGCCAAGTGGGATTAATGCACGTATAATTCCACGTGTTCTTGTTTTATATATATATAAATATATGTCTATCTATCTATCTATCTACCTACCTATCTATCTATCTATCTATCTATCTATCTATCTATCTATCTATCTATCTATCTATCTATCCTATCTATCCTATCTATCCTATCTATCCTATCGATCCTATCGATCCTATCGATCCTATCGATCCTATCGATCCTATCGATCCTATCGATCCTATCGATCCTATCGATCCTATCGATCCTATCGATCCTATCGATCCTATCGATCCTATCTATCTTATCTATCCTATCTATCCTATCTATCCTATCTATCCTATCTATCCTATCTATCCTATCTATCCGATCTATCCTATCTATCCTATCTATCCTATCTATCCTATCTATCCTATCTATCCTATCTATCCTATCTATCCTATCTATCCTACCTATTTTGTCTATCCTATCTATCTTATCTATCTTATCTATCTTATCTATCTTATCTATCTTATCTTTCTTATCTATCTATATACCTTATCTATCTTATCTATCTTATCTATATTATCTATCCTATCTATCTTATCTATCTTATATATCTTATCTATCTTATCTATCTTATCTATCTTATCTATCTTATCTATCTTATCTATCTTATCTATCTATCTATCTATCTAGCTATCTAGCTAGCTAGCTATCTATCTATCTATCTATCTATCTATCTATCTATCTATCTATCTATATATTTATCTATCTATCTATCTATCTATCTAATCTATCTAATCTATCTAATCTATCTAATCTATCTATCTATCTATATATCTAATCTATCTATCTATCTATCTAATCAATCAATCAATCTATCTATCTATCTATCTATCTATCTACCTATCCTATCTATCCTATCTATCCTATCTATCCTATCTATCCTATCTATCCTATCTATCCTATCTATCCTATCGATCCTATCGATCCTATCGATCCTATCGATCCTATCGATCCTATCGATCCTATCGATCCTATCGATCCTATCGATCCTATCGATCCTATCGATCCTATCTATCCTATCTATCCTATCTATCCTATCTATCCTATTTATCCATCCTATCTATCCTATCTATCCTATCTATCCTATCTATCCTACCTATTTTGTCTATCCTATCTATCTTATCTTTCTTATCTATCTTATCTATCTTACCTATCTTATCTTTCTTATCTTTCTTATCTATCTTACCTATCTTATCTATCTTATCTATCTATCTTATCTATCTTATCTATCTTATCTATACGTTTCGCACAGCATAGTATAGAGGGTGGCATTGTTACAGAGCATGTAGAGACAGAAACTCTGTCCCTTGTCTTCCACCGAGGTGCCAACTACTGGCTAGCTCACCTAAGTGGTGACTGCAACATTTGAATTTACAAGTGCATTGCTAGCAGTGATTGCGAGACTTGCCAAACCTTTGGCTCAAGTCAACCAGTGTGCGCGGCTTGCTGATTCTGCATTTCGCGGTTATCAGCCGCATTGCTCTGTCGCTTTGTGCTGCTGGCGTTGCAAGGGTGTGCTCCTTCATCGTTGCTTCTGGCACTTTACTTTTGCTTCTTTGATCTTCCTTGACATCGTCCGCTGCTCCGCGCTTCTTTCTAGGCAGGTTTGGCTGCATCTTGTATGCCTCGCGTTGATCCACCTCCCCCACCGAAAGAAAAGTTCAGAGGGGAAAGGGGGGGTAGACGTGTCAAGAAGCAAAAGGCCCTCCAGAAGAAAGTTGAGGAAGGAAAGTACGTCCCCAAGGTGTTCAATCCCAAACTAAAAGTTCCCGGTGGTGTTGATTCCAAAAGACAGCTGTGTTGTGATTCGGTTGAGGCTGTTGAAGTTGTTTCTGGTAGTGGTTCTTCTTCGGATAAGCCAAAGATTGTTTCTACCTTTTTGCCAAACAATTCTGTTTACTCAAAATCCCTTCCACCGAAAGCTGAGCCCAGTCCAAGCGGTGAACTGCGCGCGCCACAAGTTCCCTCGAAAAAGGAAATTGGCATTTCACAAGGGTTGAATCTTTCCAGAGCTTCTTCTGCTGTTGTGCTTGGGGAAGCTGCAGAAATCAAGGGTGTTCCGAAGGGTACCACAACAGTTGCCAGGGTCGCAAAGAGATCGTTTTCTGTTTCTAACACTCCAGAACTGTGGTCTAGGGAATCTGGTCCTGCACCTGTGCCTTCTAGGTTGGCCCCTTCTCCCAACTCTTCAGTAAGTTTAGGAACACTTTTGAGGGCTGTTCCCGTTGAAAGGGTTGAACTCAGGGTTTGTTTAGATTTTCACCGGGTATTGGACGTAGAAACCCCAAACTCCCGAGTACTTGGTGGAATAAGAGATTGTCATCGCCGCGAGATTGAGAGCTTCTTGAAGCAAAGTTCGACTCATAAAATTGGGGTCTGTAGCTTCATAGGGCGACACGGACGTAAGTCTCGTGAGCATCGACAGCAAGTGTTGCAAGCTGTCCTTCATCTCAATAGGCAGTTGATTGCTAGTGGCGTTCCAGAAGCACAGCAGGTTCAATTGACCATCACAGACGACTGCTTGAAACGGTTGCTTTCTCCAGACATTGTGTCCTCTCATTTAGACGACAAACTGGAAATCCTTGAGGGTTGTATTGATCGTGGGTTGCACGCATATTTGTTCACCAACCGTGGTGGGTTTCGCCGTGTCCCTGACGCGGCATCAGTTGCACAGTATCTTGGAGAAATTCAGCGACTTGTGACCCCGAAGGTGTACGCGCGACCGTTCTTTGGGATTCCAACTGCCGACTCCACCTTTTGATTGATTGATCCTCGTCAGTAATGAGTTGAGGGTCGTCTTCATTGAACTTGTCTGCATCCTCCGGTATGGATGTAGCCATGGGAGCACCAGGGAGAGCCATGAATTCATTGTCAGGTTCTCGATCTTCATCGGTTAGATCAGTTGGGACACCACGAAAGGGAATTGTGAAGGATAGGAGGTCCGCGTCAGCGCGCGCGCGCGCTAAGCGATCGTTCCGCGAGTGTTCTGTCTAAGGTTCATGGCAATAGGTTTCAAGGGTCTAGCAACCAACAGTCAGATGAAGAATTAAACGCAGACGCACAGCAGACTGGAGCAAAATATCAGCAGTTGAACCAAGTGTATATTGCACCATCTCCCAATGCAGAGATCATCAATCAAGCTGCAGCAGCAGTCGTTGAAGCACAGCAGAGAGAGAGTTCAATGCGCACCGAGGCAGAAAGGGTTGTTTTGACCACTCAGGCCCAGGCTGCGCAGAGGGAAAGTTCTCTGAGATCTGAGGCTGAAAGGGTTGTCCTGACGACTCAGGCAGAGGCCGAAAGGGCGCTCCTAACCACTCAGGCACAAGCTGCTCAGAGGGAGAGTTCCCTCCGTTCTGAGGCAGAGAGAGCTGTTTTGACGACTCAGGCACAGGCCACTGAGGCCGTGGCATCCATGCGACTTGAATTTGAATCGCGGGAGAAGGGTTTGTTGGATGAAATTTATCGCTTGCGTTCACTTGTTGCTGGTGGTATTGACATTCGAGACCAAATGAGCCCCAATGGCACGGATTTGAACAACAAAATTGACCAGTTAATTCAGCGTATGACTTCCTTTGAGTCCCAGATGTTAGAAAGAATGACCACCTTTGAGAAGTCCCAGGCAGAGAGTGTTAGCGCTTGAAACCTGGGAAATTAATGAACACGTTCCCGAACATGACACTGATGAGGAGCTGGTTCCTGGTTTCGAGGCCACCTCTCAACCTGTCTCTCCAGCCAGAGTCCAACGACCACCTGTCCAGCCTAGGGTCGATCAGGATTCAGGCAATGAGCAGGATGCTTCTGTTACCACTTTGGAAGACGCTTGCCTTAGATGGAGGGACGTGTCGTCCATTCGAATGCCGGCACTGCCGGAATCGGCTAGCGCCCTCAGGACTTGGAAGAACGCGTTTCTTCCCACGTTGATCGCTTTGGATAGTTCTGGGGAGGGGCATTTATATCAGTGGTTGATGGTTGCTTTCAATGCTAAAACACCTGCTGAGATTCAACACCTTCGTCATGAGAGTGAAGGTTTCCCACGGTTTGACAGGGTTTTGTGTTCATGTTTCACACGTGATTCTTGTTTAAAGGGGCATTTTGGTATTAGGATTCAAGCACACTTAGAAATGATGTCAAATGGAATCAGTCTTCGAGGGCGGCCCTTGTTGAACCTCGTCATTCGAGAGTTTGATTTGGATTCTGCTCTCGGAAGTGTTGTGTCCTCTGTAGAGCTGTTCCAACTCCAAGCACCAGAATCAGACCTCCAATCTTTGGTTGCTTTCAGGGATAAGGTTCAGTTTATCATGGGGCAGCTTCCAATCAATGAAAGGCCTGGGGATAATCTTTTGGCAAAATTTTTGTACGAAAGATTGAAAAAGGTCCGACCTTTGCAGTTGACTATTGATCACATCCGTGAGTCAAAACTGGTAGTGTGGAAAGAACATATGACTATTTGTGGACACGCTTGCAAAGGGTTATAACTGAATCCCAACATGAAAAGAATTTGGCATCGATTCAAGAAGGTTTGAAAAAGGGACCCAAGAAATTTGGTTTGCCTGGGAGCCCCTCTCCAGACCAGCCTCTTGCAAAGATGGGGGGGGGGCAAGGGAAAGGGAGGTTCTCCTTCAGGTGACGTTCAGAAAGGGAAATCCAAAGGAAAAGGAAAAGGGGGGAAGAACCAAGCCAAATCAAAAGGTAACTCCCAAAACTCGGATTCAAGAAAACAAGATGAAAAAGGAAAATCAAATGAGAAATCTGGTCACCCGACCTCATCCAAGGAAGGTGTTTGCATATTCTTCCCGAAAGGGTTGTGTAGGAGAGGAGCCGACTGCCCATACAAGCATCAGGGTTCACCGTCATCAGGATCAACAGGATCTGCCACTGCTCCAAAAGCAAAGGCTACATCAGCTGCAACAGCTGCACCCAAAGCGCAGCCTTCAAAGGCTGCCATGGTGGCAATGGTTGTCCTTGGCACAGCGGCAGGAGTTTCTAGCACGCATGTGCCCGAGTCCCGCAACTTTGAAGTTGAGTGGGCGCTCGATTCTGGGGCTGGCGAAGATCTTGCATCGCTCCGTGCCTTCTGCAATCAGGGGGTTCCGGAGGATTGGGTCAAGGGTTTTGAAACGGTATCCAATGTCCCACTGACATTTGAAACTGGCGGTGGCCCAAAGGCTGCCACCAACACTATTGGGGTTTCAGGGGACAAGGCGGGAGAAGGCTTGACTTATATGTTGAAATCTTGTCCATATGTGAAAAGTCTTGGAAAGTTGGTTGAAAAAGGGTTTAGTTTCTTTTGGGGTCCTTCTCACGCACCCACTTTAGTCCCACCTGAAGTTCCTTTTGAAGTGTCTTGTGATTCTTCACTTTGTCACCAAGCTGACCGTGTAGATCATTGTGTACCTGTGTTCAAAGAAACAATTTCTTTTACACACGGCATGCCCGCTGTCCATTCCCATGATATTCTTGAAGAAAGCTTACCTGCGCCATGCGCAGAAGCGCCTCCGGTTGATGATGTTTTTGAAGGGCATGTGCCTCCTGAACCAATGATCGCCATGTCTGATGAGTCTGCATTAGCGCACCCATTTTCAGAGGGCCCACATGGAAATGAGCTGCGTGAATCCAAAGATTCTAATGTGAGACCTTCACAACCAGAGATTCTAAGCGAAGAGCCCAAGGCTTTAGCTAGGCAACCCAAGATCCCAGTTGATCACTTGTTGACACACCAACCTGCACACCCTGCCTGTGATGTTTGTCGACAGGCCAAGTTGAGAGCCCACGCCCATAGGCGCTTTAAGAACCAGGCTGAAGCCCAACGGATTGCGCAGGCCATCGAGGCTCCAAAAGCCTTCCTGCAGGCGATTGCCATTGACCACTTGGAGTCTACCGAAGAGGGATCCAATGGTGAGCTCTACGCTTTGATCTGCGTGGACCTTTATTCAGGTGCCTTGTTTGCGTATCCAGCGTCATCTAAGTCCCAAACAGCAGTTGAGCGAGCTTTGGTCCATTTCGCAAGGGGGGAGAAACCCATTGTTCACACGGACCGGTATCCTTCCTTGCTTGCGGCTCTAAAACATTTGAATTTCCCCATTGAACCTTCAATACCAAACGATGTATTGCATAACTCATCCGCTGAAGCGGGAATTCGAATCGTTAGGCAGGGCACTCGCACCCTTTTGTTACAGAGTGGGTTGCCAATTTCTGCATGGCCACGAGCAATGCAGACATTTGCCTTTCAGTATGATTGCACCGCTGCTCCGAACTGGGAACGCGGGGGGATCCGTGAATTGTCCCACCAAATGGTTCAAGAATTGACCTCAGAGGGGGTTGGTGTTGTGGATTCTGCTGATGCACCTGCTGGCGCCGATGAGGATGCCGTAGGCGGTAACCTACCAACTTGGGAAAGTAAACTTCATTTGGCCTTGACCTATCAGCCCGAAATTCGAATGGTTCCTTTTGGTGCATGCGTTTGGTACCGTGATCCCACATGCCCCAAATCTTTCAAGCCAAATGGAATCCCCGCTGTTTATGTTGGTCCTGAGGTCCTCCCAGGCCTTCGCTGTAAGGATGTTCACATTTTGTATGATCTGGCCGAACTTACTGGTAGTGGTAGGTTTAAGACCATCATCGCCAAGGATTTTGTTTTGCCCACTGGAAAATGGTTGTTTCCCCTCACCCATGTTCCCATGTTGAAACCCATCACACCCGACCTGTCTCAGCCTCCAGCTCCAGATGACGTAGAGGACGAAGATCCCACTGCGGGCCCCCGGAACCGGTCCATAACCAAACGCCGAATCATTCACTATGGTCCCACGGAATTCTGTGATGGATGTTTGCGGGGTACTTACTCACATTCTCTTGATTGTAGAGGCCGCTTCAACAAACTTCTGAATGAATCTGAACCTCTCGCTGAGCAGCCTGGGGGGGGGACAGTTGATGGGGACGGGAATTGCGAGGGCAGAGGCATTGAAATTGACAGGGATCAACAATTGGGTGAGCAAATCATGTTTGACATTCGTGATGAACTTTGGAATCTCCTTGAAGAGGACTTAGTGCCAGTGTGCCCACCTAGATCGGATGTCTCAGAAAGTTCGGGTCCAGCTCCCACAACCCCACTGGATGATAATGATGATGATGATGTTGTGAGTGTTCTTAGTTCCGCGGAATCTGGGTTCATTGATGACATGGACGAGATTGGTGAATTGCAGCCAGTCCCGGGGGGTGTGGCCGTCACAAAAAGTAAGCGAAAGAACGTAGGATTTTTTATCGAATTTGGTTGTCAAGAAGGTTCACCCATCTCCAAAGTTGCCAATGTGTTGGACATTTCGTATATCGGGGTAACCAGGGATTTGTGGGATGTTGAAAATGATGAGTATTTCCAACAACTCTTACTTTGGGTTCAAGACGAAATACAAGTAGGAGAAGGTCCTGTTCACCTTTGGGGTTCTTTGTCATCAACAGCTTGGTTACCTTGGAACAGAATGGCAATGCACAAGTATGGTGAAAGCCATGAAAAGAAATTGGAAACCCATAGGACTCATTCCTTAGGCATGATTGAAAGGTTTGAGCAAGTGGCTGAATTGGTGAAGCTTTCCAAAGGGGGTTCGGTCTCTTTTGCATGGAGCAGGGATTCAGAGGGCTGGACTGAGCCACGTGTGATCTCAGTCATTGAGAGATTGCAGCTCCAACCTGTCCTTGTTGACGGCTGTGCCTTTGGCCCACGCGTTAAAGGGAAATTCCCCCAAACACCATGGTTGATTCAGACAGATAGCCCCCGGCTTTTGAAGGAGTTCTCAACCAAGGTTTGTAGACATGAAAAGGGTTGCCATGATAGTCCTGAAGGTTCCTCCACCAAACCATCATTTATGTACAACATCACGATGGCCACAAGTATCTTGTCTACTTTGTTTCCTGGTGCTTTAGTGGATAAGATCCCTGCTATGCCTGTTTTGCCTTTCAAACTTGATCCCCATAGGGCTAGGCTACAGATTTTCACACTCAAGAACTTTGTGTCATGGGAGCTATCCACAAGCTCTTGACACGAGAAGAGATGAAAGCCGACCCCTTGGCCTTAAAAGCCATCTGGGAAGAGGGCCAAGGTGTACGGGAGAAGCAAGTCTGGGACGACACCTCAGTAATGGAAAAGGCCGACAGGCTTGCTCAGGCCCAAGAACAAAACAAGGTCATTCACATCGCTGATGTCATGCCCATTGCAAGTATCAAATTTTGGGAAACTCCATCAAAACGGAAATATAAAGGTAGGCTTGTTTTCCGAGGAGATCAGGTTCGCGATTCATGGGGTGGGGCTGCGCAATTTGGTGCCATGTTCAGCACACCCACCAACATTCAAGCTATAAATTTAGCAATCTACTACGGTCTCCTTGCGGGCAACGTGCTGCGAGCTGCCGATTGCACACGCGCATTTCTTCAGGCAATGCTCCTCATGGAGGAGGAGACATACGTAGTGCTCCCCCCTGAGTTGTGGCTCCCCTCTTGGGTTGGGAGGTTTCGGCAACCAACGGTGCTGCTCAAAAAGGCCTTGTATGGCCACCCCCTTGCTTCTGCTTGCTGGGATCTTCATTTGAGACAGGTGCTTTTGGGGGATTTGGGTCTGCTGCCAGTAGAGGGTCACCCTAGCGTGTTTTACTGTCCGCATTCGAAACTTTTAGTAGTAGTATATGTGGACGATGTTCTTGTTGCAGGACCAGAGCAGCATCAAGAACAATTCTGGAAGTCTTTAAAAAGCCACATCCAACTGGATGATGTCGAAGTCCTCAATCAGTTCATAGGGCGTAATCATGCATTGCATGACCATATGTGTGTGTTCAACATGGTAGACTACTGTCAGCAAGCCATTGACCTGTACGTTGAGGCTGCGAGGGGCCATGTGAATTTCAGAAAGGTTAGTACTCCGTATGTAAACGAGGGCATGTTGACGCAAGCTGACTATGAGGTTGAAGGACAAATCTCACACAAGGCTTCCAGTGTCCTGATGAAGTTGCTATGGCTTTGCCGACTGGCTCGGCCGGATTTGGCATATTCCATCAGTTCATTAGCTACCCAGGTGACCCGTTGGAGCAAGAATTCAGACAAGCAGCTGTATCGTCTTGTTTCGTACCTCCACTCAACAAGGGATTTGTGTCTGGTGTCAAAAGTTTTTGATGACCCTTCTCAATGTACTCTGGACCTCTTTGTAGATGCGGATCTAGGAGGCTGTCCTTTTAGCGCTAAATCTACATCCGGACTGTTCTTAGTTATCAGGGGACCAGCAGGCACATTTGCACCGATTGCATGGTCGTCAAGAAGGCAGCAGCATGTCGCACGAAGCACCGCTGATGCGGAGCTCAACGCGCTTAGCGAGGGAGTCTATGAAGAGTTATCCCCAGCGTTGATGTTGCTTCAAACTTTGTTGGACGACAATATCCCCAGGGCCGTTGTGAGGGAAGATAATTCAGCGGTAGTCCAAGCGATAAGGAAAGGGTATTCCATCAAATTGCGCCATCTCGCTAGAACCCCCAAATTATCTTTAGCATCCTTGAATGAGGCTTGTACTACATGGTGTAAGCTGCAACAAACCCCCACATTGGAGCAATTGGGAGATATTTTCACCAAATCGCTTACCCCCGGTAAGTTTGACCCACAATCCATTGGACTTCAACAATGTTTGGAGCCTTGCCATGAACTGGAACCGTCACAAGCTTAGTTTTGTCGGGGCCCTACCAAGTGGCGACCTTACAAACGACAAGACAGGAAGAGACCTTGTAGCTAAAACGCGTTTCCTAATCACTGCGCGCGATACCAGCGCTTGCGCGGATCATATAGTGGCCGCAATGTGTGCACTTGCGCAAATCACCATGGAAACCAGTTACGTAATAGTTTTGGTTCTTAAGGAACGAAAAGGTGTTTGCCTCGCGCTTGCGCGGACTCACCCACTGGCCTTAGGAGTTTTTACTTCTTACTTGGTGCTCTTCAAGCTCAAGCATCGCTCTGGCAGCGGCTGTCCTTTTACTGACTTTTGCAGCTACTGAGAGTTTTGCGTTTCACCATTTCTTTTTATCCACTTGCATGTGCAGTAATCTGCTGTGTTCTCCTTATTGGTAATTTTCGCCATCTTGCAATGCTGCCTACGCGGATCGGGCCGGGCGACCCGCATTGGCTGCAAAGTGGATCTTGTGGCATCAAATTACCAACGGGGGGACGTTTCGCACAGCATAGTATAGAGGGTGGCATTGTGACAGAGCATGTAGAGACAGAAACTCTGTCACTTGTCTTCCACCGAGGTGCCAACTACTGGCTAGCTCACCTAAGTGGTGACTGCAACATTTGAATTTACAAGTGCATTGCTAGCAGTGATTGCGAGACTTGCCAAACCTTTGGCTCAAGTCAACCAGTGTGCGCGGCTTGCTGATTCTGCATTTCGCGATTAGATAGTTTAGATAGTTTAGATAGATTAGATAGATTAGATAGATTAGATAGATTAGATAGATTAGATAGATTAGATAGATTAGATAGATTAGGTAGACTAGATAGATTAGGTAGATTAGATAGATTAGATAGATTAGATAGATTAGATAGATTAGATAGATTTGATTAGATAGATTAGATAGATATGATTAGATAGATTAGATAGATTAGATAGATTAGATAGGTCAGATAGATCAGATAGATTAGATAGATTAGACAGATTAGATAGATTAGATAGATTAGATAGATTAGATAGATTAGATAGATTAGATATATTAGATAGATTAGATAGATTAGATTAGATAGATTAGATAGATTAGATAGATTAGACGGATTAGATGGATTAGATGGATTAGATGGATTAGATGGATTAGATGGATTAGATGGATTAGATGGATTAGATAGATTAGATCGATTAGATCGATTAGATAGATGAGATAGATGAGATAGATGAGATAGATGAGATAGATGAGATAGATGAGATAGATGAGATAGATTAGATGGATTAGATATATTAGATAGATTAGATAAATTAGATAGATTAGATAGATTAGATAGATTAGATGGATTAGATGGATTAGATAGATTAGATAGACTAGATAGGTTGGATAGATTAGATAGATTAGATAGATTAGATAGATTAGATAGATGAGATAGATGAGATAGATGAGATAGATGAGATAGATGAGATAGATTAGATAGATTAGATAGATTAGATAGATTAGATGGATTAGATGGATTAGAGGGATTAGATGGATTAGATGGATTAGATGGATTAGATGGATTAGATAGATTAGATAGATTAGATAGATGAGATAGATGAGATAGATGAGATAGATTAGATAGATGAGATAGATTAGATAGATTAGATAGATTAGATGGATTAGATGGATTAGATGGATTAGATGGATTAGATAGGATTAGATAGGATAGATAGGATAGATAGGATAGATAGGATAGATAGGATAGATAGGATAGATAGGATAGATAGGATAGATAGGATAGATGGGATAGATCGGATAGATGGGATAGATGGGATAGATGAGATAGATGAGATAGATAGATAGATAGATAGATAGATAGATAGATAGATATAGATAGATAGATATAGATAGATAGATAGATAGACAGATAGATAGATAGACAGATAGATAGATAGCTAGCTAGATAGATAGATAGCTAGCTAGATAGATAGATAGATAGATAGATAGATAGATAGATGCATAGATAGATGCATAGATAGATGGATAGATAGATAGGTAGATATATATTTAGATAGATGGATTGATAGATAGGTAGGTAGATATTTAGATAGATAGGTAGATAGAGAGGTAAATAGATAGATAGGGAGCTAGATAGATAGGTAGATAGATAGGTAGATAGATAGGTAGATAGATAGGTAGATAGATAGATAGGTAGATAAATAGATAGATAGATTGATAGGTAGATTGATAGGTAGATAGATAATATAATACACATTACTGTGACGTTCATGCAGTAAACTAGTAAACATATTTTGTCCGTGAAAGACAAATTTTTCCATTGTTTTCTTCATTTTTGACGTCTACCCCATTCTCAACATGTCCCCATTTGCGGGTCATAGACAACACTGACAGCACCATTGGCTTTTCCCTCATCCGAACTTGCGCCAACGAGCATTGACGAACTCGTGGACTCTTCATTTCGTTATCAGCCACTTGGGCACTATCTTTGGCTTTGAGATGCTTTGAGCAATGGTACCGTGGCATCAAACTTTTGAAAAACCAACCGAAGATACTGAGACGAATCATAGCACCAACCTATCTCACAATTATACCTTTTTAAACTCAGATCTGAGGCCTTGTGTAACCTGGTCACATTCTGCGCCAAAAATTGGACCAGTAGGTCATGAGAAACTCTTTCTATTCTGCCATTTGCAGGGCTCGAGAGGCGTGAACAATTTCATTTGTTGCGCTATGGCGGGCGTTTTGAAGATCGCTCAGGATAGTGATTCTCCAGTCGTATCACCAGCAAAATCAGAAAGAAGTCTGACACCAAAGGTGCCAGCCGAACTTGTTCAAGGGGTTCCTTGTCGCTGCCTTTTGGTTGGTGGCGGTACACCTTTCCGCACATCTGGCAAAGTGGAGACAACCAGACATGTGAAGCGGTGCTCGGGCTATGACATTTTTGTTAGCCATGACTGGCAGACGTCCCGTTGGCTGAAATATGCTTCGTTGCTGGTACTTCTCAACTCCAGAGCAGCTGCTCTGGCTACACTAGTTGTGAGTCTTGCACTCGGTTTGGTGGTTGCATATCAGGTCTTGCCAAACTACAGCTTGTCAATGTCCATTGGCTACTTGACATTTGCCGTATTCTTCCTCTTTTGGCAACACATTCGGGACATTTTCTTGACACCAAAGCTGGCTTTCCTCGACAAGTTGTGCATCCCACAAGACGATGAAGAAGTCAAGGAGAAGTGCATCCTTGGCCTTGCAGGCTTCTTGAAGCGCTCTCGAAAGTTGGTGATTCTTTTCTCAGAATTGTACATAGGCCGACTTTGGTGCGCATATGAATTCACAGCCTTCATGAGAATGCATTCCAATCAGGGGCATGTGCAGACTGTACCGGTGGTGCTGCCGTTGCTCATTCTACTGCATGCAGCTTGGTGGTTCGCAGTCAAGATGTTAATATTCCTGATTTGGCATACCTCTCAGACAAGCCAGATGATGAAAGTAGTGCTGAGTACTATTGGCGGCCTTGCTGTGATGTTCTTGATCACATATCCTTTGCAGGCTTGGGTTGGGAGGCGGTTGACGAAGAATTTGCAAAGCCTCTCCCGGCAACTGCGAGAATTTGATATCCATGAAAGCAAGTGCTCTTGCTGCTCTGCTGGCCATGAGACACCAAGTGGAGAGAGAATCCCATGTGACAGGGATCTCATCTATCAAAGCCTGGCTGACTGGCATGGAAATGATGCTGCCGATTTGCAAGAAAGGCTTGAGGGTTTCAACAAAGCTGTCCGAACCCAATTTGCTGATCGGATTTTGGCAACCTGCGGAGAGCAATCCATGTCCATAAGACTGCTCATCTACACAGTCTTCAGCATGAACACTCCATTCTTGATCATCAGGATTCCAGATGCCATTGGGCAAGCACAGCAGCAGCCGTCCGCATTTCTTGCCTGTGTGGTTGCACTGAGAAATTTGGTTGGCAGTTGGGGGCACATTTGGCCATCGATGCTTGTCTACCTCTGGGCATGCAAGACTATGTGGGCACTAACCCTGCGGTACAATCAATGGCCTATCTTGATTGAAACAGGTGCGGCTGTGTTTGTCCTTCTTTCCTGGGGCATCGTGTCTGGAGTCTGTGTTTTTTCGGTGCTTTTGACGCACCGCCATAGTTGGGCTCCGCTACTTGTATTTGTCGTGGTCATGGCTCTTGGCCTTTATCTGCTGCGGGTCTGCACCCTCCCGGTGAAGGCATGTCGAAAAAACACTGTTGACAAAGCTTCGACAGAATGTGGAGAGTGTGTTCAGGTTATCAGGGATGACATGTCGAGCTTTTCCATTTGAGCATTTTTCACTGGACGATATTCACAAAGCCTCAAAAAAGACAAGATGGGCTTGACGCATTCTTGTCTGACATGCTGTTGGAGGTTGCCTCTCATTATTTGCATGCTCAGAGAAGCCAGGCGCGCAGATTGGGCAAAGGCTGATCCAAGTTTTATTTTGCGAAAAAGTCAGTCGTGCACTGCTGCGAATTGCAAGAGGGGATCGAAAAGTTTGCGCTGTGAGGCTGTGAGAACCCATGAGATGCTCATAATTCTGGCCCCACATGGCCCCACACTAGGCCTATAGGCATGTAAAGACATGTAAAAACCAAAGGGAGGAGAGGGACTGAGGGACTCGTTTTTACATTTTTTACCTATTCTTGCTCTGCTGTCTCTGATTTTGCGATGTCGGAGATGCCACTAAGGTTTGTACAAGCTGAGCAGCTGGCTGGGGATGGAACTCATGGAGCCCACCCTGCCGGAACAGATGTCGCTGGGCTAACGGGGCTGAAAGGCATGGAGGTTGATAGCTCGGATGTCACTGATATGCTGCTGCTTTGCTTGTTTCTGAAGTGAAGTAGAGTAGAGTAGTTTGTTGGACATTTTGGGACTATCTTATTTTTTCATTCTTGTTCTCTTTTGGCCACGTCTTACGAAGTTTTGTCAGGGAAAGCCTCAAAATATTGCACCGTGGGCGGAAAGCGTGGCTAGTTCTGTCGGTGCGCTGTCTGCGCCGTCTTGCGCCGTCCTGCGCCGTCTTGCGCCGTCTGCGCCGTCTTGCACTGTCTGTGTCGTGTGCCGGTTGCGCCGTCTTGCCGCATGCGCTGTCTGCGTCGTCGTGCGCAGTCTGCGCCGTCTGGCGCCATCTTGCCTTGTGCAGTGCTCACGCCGTATGGGTCGTTTTGCGCCATCTTGGG
Source organism: Cladocopium goreaui (assembly GCA_947184155.2). Lineage (NCBI taxonomy): Eukaryota > Dinophyceae > Suessiales > Symbiodiniaceae > Cladocopium > Cladocopium goreaui. The sequence goes on along the minus strand of CAMXCT020000656.1, from coordinate 104,553 downwards.
CTGTTTGCACCGTCTGCGCCGGCTGCAGAGGTTGCTAGAAATATGTGGTGCGAGAGGGTGCGAGACGGTGCGAGACGGTGCGGATGGTGGGGATGGTGCGCGCAGCGAAACAACCGTGCTATGCGACCGCAATGAAATATTCACGTCGCTTCGCGACGGCAACCGCCCGCACCGCATTGTTGGGCAGCCGCTCGTAACTGCCAATGATGTCGGCCATTGAGACCAAAAACATCCGAAAGTACTGATTGTCGGAAAAAAACGCGAAGAATTTGATAGCCATGTATAGCGGACCAACGCAGTTCAAAAAATAACGAAAAACATGAAAAAACGGCGAAATTGCTGTTATTTACAGTGTTTTTGCGCGGTGAGAAGCAGAAACCACTGCAAATACCATGGTTTTTGAGGGTCAGGTGGCCAAAAACACTGTAATTTACAGTGTTTTTTTAACCAACGTCAAAAAACACTGGTATTTACGATGTTTTCATTCACACCGTAACATAAAACAGTGTAATTTACGAGGTTTTTGGAAGTTTTGAAGCTAGCCGTCAAGCATGCAGAAAACAGAAAAACACTGTAAAAACCAGTGTTTCTGCTATCACAAAACGACGAAAATCAGTCCGAAAACGGGTCCAAAAACTCAAAAATCCGCCTCCGGGCCCGGCCACCTGCGGAACCGCAAAAAAAGATGTTGCAAACCAAAAAATTGAGGTCAAAAAGTTGAAAAACACGGGTTTTTTTCACTTTTCGCTTGCCGATTTTGGACGGGCGCGTTCACGAACAGGTGTCTTCCGTACTGTTTTTTACAGTGTTTTTTGAAGGCGAGCGTCACGACCTATCAAAAACAGGAGGTTTTGGCCGAAAAATGCCCCCCCCCCCCCAGGTAAACCTGTAACCTTTTACGAGTGCCATCCGGAAGATCACGCCCCAGCACCTTCGGTGCGGGCGGATTTCTTAAGGCCTTCCCTGGCTGGCAACACTTCGAAACAAGAAGGGACTGGAATGTTTGGGAAAAACCAATGTTCCTGGATGTTGACATCACTGTGTCAGAGATTTGCACACTTTTGCATGTAGCTGGTTTGTTCCCCACCACCACAACAGTGGACAACAGCGTGTCAGGAACTTGTTCGATCAATGGCCTAATAGCAGCCCTTGCCGTGGTTTGAACATCCATGTCATCAATTGCCATTCAGGGATATTCAGGGATATTCAGGGTAGATGGACCAAGAATCATCCGAGGGTAAGAGCGTTTCGCGAAGCAGCCAACGATGCTTTGGTCGTGGCGGAGCTCCCAGGCTGGCATGAGATGAAACCTTTTTTCGGAACATGACAAGACTTTGGATGTGTTGCCAAGTGTTGCCAAGTGTTGCTTGTGGAGGCATTGCATGGGAGGAGATCGCTCCTCCCGCCGATGCCGAAGATGGTTGTTTCAAGCAAATCCCACACACCTGGCGGGACATTACTGCGAAGTCCTCACAAAACGCGCTCCCAGCGTCGAATCCAAGGCCAGGGAGCTGCTTTGGTTTTGATCATTTTTGATCCATATTTCTTGGATTTTCTTGCTGCATGTTGCTGCAGTTGTATGCAGATTCTGTAGCCAGGAATGAGAAGATTGAGATGATCATTGCGGAGACGATCTGAGATGAGTAGGCATATGCAGGAATAGGGTGCAGTATAGGCTGCTTGGATTAGTTGCACAGAAATTGGAAATGCATTAGCCGCTCGCAAACTGTTTGTGCAGCGGGCGTGCCCCAAATTAGCCGACTGTGCGTCGTGCTTTCTGGGGAGCAAGGGAAAAGTCTTGCCGGCGCCATGGGTTGGCGCATGCAGGGGCCATGGAAGGGGAAGACCAGAAGAGGTCTTGCCTCCTTCATTTAAAGTCGTGTTCAATACAACCAACAACGCAGCTTAGGGATGAAAGGTGAAGGTCAGGGATGAAAATTGCATACTGATGAATGATGGTGGGTTATTCGGCGGAAAATCGGGAAAATAGGTGGTAAAAATGGCCGGCCACTAGTATGGTTTTGCAGGGTAATGTACCAGGCGGCAAAACAGTGACGGTGGGTATCGATTCCCCCTAGGTCCGGTTTTCTGGGGGTTTCTGGGCTCAGTCAATGGACAGATAGATGGGCCAGCTAGTTAGAGGAGATTGGAGAGAGAAGGACATTGGGTGAAAAGTATGTGCAAGAAGGGTTTCTGGGTGAAGAGTCCCTGGGTGAAAAGTATATGGGTGAAAAGTCTGTGCAAGAAGAGTTTCTGGGTGAAGAGTCTCTGGGTGAAAAGTATGTGCAAGAAGAGTTTCTGGGTGAAGAGTCTCTGGGTGAAAAGTATATGGGTGAAAAGTATGTGCAAGAAGAGTTTTTGGGTGAAGAGTCTCTGGGTGAAAAGTATATGAGTGAAAAGTATGTGCAAGAAGAGTTTCTGGGTGAAGAGTCTCTGGGTGAAAAGTCTCTGCAAGAAGAGTTTCTGGGTGAAGAGTCTCTGGGTGAAAAGTATATGGGTGAAAAGCATGTGCAAGAAGAGTTTCTGGGTGAAGAGTCTCTGGGTGAAAAATCTGTGCAAAAAGAGTTCCTGGGTGAAGAGTCTCTGGGTGAAAAGTATATGGGTGAAAAGTATGTGCAAGAAGAGTTTCTGGGTGAAGAGTTTGGTGAAAAGTATATGAAAGAAGAGTTTCTGGGTGAAAAGTAGGTGGAAGAAGAGTTTCTGGGTAAAGAGTCTGGGTGAAAAGATGGGTGAACAGTATGTGCAAGAAGAGTTTCTGGGTGAAGAGTTTCTGGGTGAAAAGTATGTGCAAGAAAGTTTCTGGGTGAAGAGTCTCTGGGTGAAAAGTATATGAGTGAAAAGTATGTGCCAGAAGAGTTTCTGGGTGAAGAGTCTCTGGGTGAAAAGTATATGGGTGAAAAGTATGTGCAAGAAGAGTTTCTTGGTGAAGAGTCTCGGGGTGAAAAGAATATGGGTGAAAAGTATGTGCAAGAAGAGTTTCTGGGTAAAGAGTCGCTGGGTGAAGAGTCTGTGCAAGAAGAGTTTCTGGGTGAAGAGTCTCTGGGTGAAAACTATGTACGAGGAGAGTTTCTGGATGAAGAGTTTCTGGATGAAAAGTATCGGGTGAAAAGTATATGGGTGAAAAGTATGGGCAGGAAGAGTTTCTGGGTGAAGAGTCTCTGGGTGAAAAGTATTTTATGGATGAAACATATGTGCAAGAAGAGTTTCTGGGTGAAGAGACTCGGGGTGAAAAGTATATGGGTGAAAAGTATGTGCAAGAAGAGTTTCTGGATGAAGAGTCTTTGGGTGAAAAGTATATTGGTGAAAAGTATGTGCAAGAAGAGTCTGTGGGTGAAGAGTCTCTGGGTGAAAAGTATATGGGTGAAAAGTATGTTCAAGAAGAGTCTCTGGTTGAAAAGTATATGGCTGAAAAGTATGTGCAAGAAGGGTTTCTGGGTGAAGAGTCTCTGGGTGAAAAGTATATGGGTGAAATGTCTGTGCAAGAAGAGTTTCTGGGTGAAGAGTCTCTGTGTGAAGAGTATATGGGTGAAATGTCTGTGCAAGAAGAGTTCCTGGGTGAAGAGTCTGGGTGAAAAGATGGGTGAACAGTATGTGCAAGAAGAGTTTCTGGGTGAAGAGTCTGCGGGTGAAAAGTTTATGGGTGAAAAGTATGTGCAAGAAGACTTTCTGGGTGAAGAGTCTCTGGGTGAAAAGTATATTGGTGAAAAGTATGTGCAAGAATGAAGAGTTTCTGGGTGAAAAGTCTCTGGGTGAAAAGTATATGGTTGAAAAGTATGTGCAAGAAGAGTCTCTCGGTGAAAAGTATATGGGTGAAATGTTTGTGCAAGAAGAGTTTCTGGTGGAAGAGTCTCTGGGTGAAGAGTATATAGGATGAAATGTCTCTGCAAGAAGAGTTCCTGGGTGAAGAGTCTCTGGGTGAAAAGTATATGGGTGAAAAATATGTGCAAGAAGAGTTTCTGGGTGAAGAGTCTCTGGGTGAAAAGTATATGAATGAAAAGTCTGTGCAAGAAGAGTTTCTGGATGAAGAATCTCTGGATGAAAAGTATCTGGGTGAAACGTATATTGGTGAAAAGTATGTGAAAGAAGAGTTTCTGGGTGAAAAGTATGTGCAAGAAGAGTTTCTGGGTGAAGAGTCTGGGTGAAAAGTATATGGGTGAACAGTATGTGCAAGACGAGTTTCTGGGTGAAGAGTCTCTGGGTGAAACGTATATGGGTGAAAAGTATGTGCAAGAAGAGTTTCTTGGTGAAGAGTCTATGGGTGAAAAGTATTTGCAAGAAGAGTTTCTTGGTGAAGAGTCTGGGTCAAAAGTATATGGGTGAAAAATATGTGCACGAAGAGTTTCTGGGTGAAGAGTCTCTGGGTGAAAAGTATATTGGTGAAAAGTATGTGCAAGAAGAGTTTCTGGGTGAAGAGTCTCTGGGTGAAAAGTATATGGTTGAAAAGTCTGTGCAAGAAGAGTTTCTGGGTGAAGAGTCTCTGGGTGAAAAGTATATGGGTGAAAAGTATGTGCAAGAAGAGTTTCTGGATGAAGAGTCTCTGGATGAAAAGTATCTGGGTGAAAAGTATGTGCAAGAAGAGTTTCTGCGGGAAGAGTCTCTGGGTGAAGAGTATATAGGATGAAATGTCTCTGCAAGAAGAGTTCCTGGGTGAAGAGTCTCTGGGTGAAAAGTATATGGGTGAAAAATATGTGCAAGAAGAGTTTCTGGGTGAAGAGCCTCTGGGTGAAAAGTATATTGGTGAAAAGTATGTGCAAGAAGAGTTTCTGGGTGAAGAGTCTGGGTGAAAAGTATATGGGTGAACAGTACGTGCAAGAAGAGTTTCTGGGTGAAGAATTTCTGGGTGCAAAGTCTGTGCACGAAGAGTTTCTGGGTGAAGAGTCTCTGGGTGAATAGTATATCGGTAAAAAGTATGTGCAAGAAAAGTTTCTGGGTGAAGAGTCTCTGGGTGAAAAGTGTTTGGGTGAAAAGTATTTGCAAGAAGAGTTTCTGGGTGAAGAGTCTGGGTGAAAAGTATATGGGTGAAAAATTGGTGCAAGAAGAGTTTCTGGGTGAAGAGTCTCTGGGTGAAAAGTATATTGGTGAAAAGTATGTGCAAGAAGAGTTTCTGGGTGAAGCGTCTCTGGGTGAAAAGTATATGGTTGAAAAGTCTGTGCAAGAAGAGTTTCTGGGTGAAGAGTCTCTGGGTGAAAAGTATATGGGTGAAAAGTATGTGCAAGAAGAGTTTCTGGGTGAAGAGTTTATGGGTGAAAAGTATATGGTTGAAAAGCATGTGCAAGAAGAGTAAAAGTATGTGCAAGAAGAAATTCTGGGTGAAGAGTCTCTGGCTGAAAAGTATATGGGTGAAAAGTATGTGCAAGAAGAGTTTTTGGGTGAAGAGTCTCTAGACCCTAGATGAAAAATATGGGTGAAAAGCATGTGCAAGAAGAGTTTCTAGGTAAAGAGTCTCTGGGTGAAAGGAGTATTGGTGAAAAGTATGTGCAAGAAGAGTTTCTGGGTGAAGAATCTCTGGGTAAGAAGTATATGGATGAAAAGTATGTGCAAGAAGAGTTTCTGGGTGAAAAGTATATGGGTGAAAAGTATATGCAAGAAAAGTCTCTGGGTGAAGAGTCTCTGGGTGAAAAGTATGTGGGTGTGAAAAGTATGTGAAAGAAGAGTTTCTGGGTGAAAAGTATTTGCAAGACGAGTTTCTGGGTGAAGAGTCTGGGTGAAAAGTATATGAGGGAACAGTATGTGCAAGAAGAGTTTCTGGTTGAAGAGTTTCTGGGTGAAAAGTATGTGCAAGAAGGGTTTCTGGGTGAAGAGTCTCTGGGTGAAAAGTATATGGGTGAAAAGTATGTGCAAGAAGAGTTTCTGGGTGAAGAGTCTATGGGTGAAAATTAGGGGTGAAAAGTATTTGTAAGAAGAGTTTCTGGGTGAAGAGTCTCTGGGTGAAAAGTATATTGGTGAAAAGTATGTGCAAGAAGAGTTTCTGGGTGAAAAGTATGTGCAAGAAGAGTTTCTGGGTGAAGAGTTTGGGTGACAAGTATATGGGTGAACAGTATGTGCAAGAAGAGTTTCTGGGTGAAGAGTTTCTGGGTGAAAAGTATGTGCAAGAAGGGTTTCTGGGTGAAGAGTCTCTGGGTGAAACGTATATGGGTGAAAAGTATGTGCAAGAAGAGTTTCTTGGTGAAGAGTCTATGGGTGAAAATATGTGGGTGCAAAGTATTTGTAAGGAGAGTATCTGGGTGAAGAGTCTCTGGGTGAAAAGTATATGGGTGAAAATATGTGCAAGAAGAGTTTCTGGGTGAAAAGTCTGTGCAATAAGAGTTTCTGGGTGAAGAGTCTCTGGGTGAAAAGTATATGGGTGAAAAGTATGTGCAAGAAGTTTCTCTGGGTGAAAAGTATATGGGTGAAAAGTATGTGCAAGAAGAAGAGTCTCTGGGTGAAAAGTATATGGGTGAAAAGTATGTGCAAGAAGGGTTTCTGGGTGAAGAGTCTTTGGGTGAAAAGTATTGGGGAACATAGGGATAGATGGGATGCTGGCTTTCGTTCCCCCCTTCTCAGGTTTTTTTTAAGAACGAAGCGAAGACATTCGGTCCATTTAGTCCTTTAAACCTTTTAACCTCTATAGTAGCATCGAGACTGTGCAGCAGCCTCACTTTTCACTGCTAAGGTCCTGCTGGAGACACGTGTCAGGCTCTCCCATCGCGCTGGTGGCTTGGCCTTCTGCGCGAGTCTCAATGGCCGCGGTTGATCATTGGCCGATCAATTTTCAATGGGTCCAATTAGCGATGGGTTCACTCTGGTTCACCAATTCACCAGTTGTTTCGAATGCGTTCTGAGAAATCACAAACCGACTTAGTCACTTGGTCCCAAATGTTCAGGGATCACAAGTTTGCATTTGACGGCATCCTTAACTTGATGACGCTTGTAATTGGGATTGTCGCACTCTCGGTCCAAGACTCTCTCAGAAGAACCTCACAGGGTTCAGAATGACTCCAAAATGGTCCAAGAATACCTGGCCTAGTCTCCGTTTCCCAGGGCACATCGCTCTCCACAGTGGAAGGTGCTTCATTTTGCTTTTCCATCCTGCTTAGCAGAAATGCTCGCACCTAGCGCCATGTCCAGCTCTCGATGGGCTCGGAAAAAAGGCAGGACAAATGAGAGTGAAAAATTGCTCACACTGGTGCGCACAAAAGTTTGTGATAGTTTGTGTATATTTCCAGTGATGTCACATCTGTCAGTTGTAACTCAAGTTGGAGGGATTGGAGGGAAGCAGATTTGTCTGTCCACCATGTGCCAGGTTCCTTGCAGAACGCACCTCAAAAGTTGCCGCACTTGCTCGGGCAACGCGATGGCAGCAGGCCTTTTTTCTGGCATTGGTGGAAACTCCGGCCCCTCAGCAAGCACTAAGCAGCAGTGCCCGAAGCTGAGACAGATGAATCCTCGATGTTACTCGAATCTAAATGGAGATCTGAGATTTACTGAGATACTGTATCACCCGATCACCCGAGCACATCCGAGAACAAAATAGAACAAATGTGAAGCCTCATGGGAAGCCTTAAATGATTTACCATGGTTTCCCGGTCCCGAAGGGTTCACCACTTCAACGATGCTCAGGTCGAGCTCCAGGACCTCCGGTTGCGCAATGCCGCGCTGGCGGCGCTAGGGCGTGGCCTGCGCTGGGCGGAGGCTTTGGCGCTGCTACAGCCGCAGCCCGCGGCGAGCAGTGACTTGGTGCCATTTGGTGCCTGTGTGGGACTGGTGGGTCAAGCGATTTCGGGGGAGAATGCCTTAGTGAAAACATGTGAAAACAGTCACCTGTGCTTTTGCTGTATCATCTCTTTAATGCGGTTATTATGTTGGAATGTGCTGGAGCCTTGAGATGATCGATCTGCTGATGTTTTTCGCAAAGAGTCAGCTACCGAGGTGTCAACGCTGTACTTGGAGCATGTGACAGGGCGCAGCGCTGGAGCACCGCCCTGCAGCTGTGGAAGGCATGGGCACCTCACGGCAAAGTCATAAAACATGTCCTTTCACGGCGTTGGGAAGCTGGTACTTGTAGGAACTAGCAACTAGCAAGGCAACTAGTTCAACCTAGTTCAACATCCCCTCTCAAAAGGACTTGAGACATTTTTGGAACCGTTTGCCACGATTCGCCACGCGGCAGGTTGCATCATCACCAGACGTAATTACGTACAACACAGCGATCGCTGCATGCTGTGGGTGTCCACCGGCAGTAGCCGCTGATGCTCGGATGATCAGTTACTAACAGTTGGGTCGGCTGAGGGGGTGTTCTTAACAGGCAACGGTTGTGAGATGCTTTGAACATGTCATCAGAAGATATCAGAAGGTACGGTAGATCAAAACAGGAACCACTGAGGACCGGATCAGTTGCACCCTCTCCAGCTATGTCTCCTGCAGTTTTTGGCTCAGCAGCATACGTTGGGTGCGGGATGAGCCGTGTGCTGACTTTGCTGGACCAAGCGCAAGATTCCTAAGCGCCCTTCTAAGCTCCAAGCCTCTATGGAAACAGCCTACGCGGCCTACGTTTCCAGCTCTGCTGGTCAAGCAGCTGCAGCGCGAAGCTCGGCAGCACCATACCGATGTTGCAGGAAGCTAAGAGAAACATGAGACTGCCTTAAGCCCCAGGAGATTTCAAACCAATTCATTGTGAGCATCTTCTATACCCTGCTTGGGAAATGTTCAATTTTTTGAGCTTGGACTCGCCATTTCGTAGATTGGTTGGGGCTGAGATTATGCAAATACATGAAAACATGCTTCATTGACCTTAAGATGAGGAATCAATCATCCAACATTGCTTTTTGGTCCGGAGTGCTGATGCCTTGGAGATCCTTGGAGGATCTTGGAGGCCTAAGCATGCCAGGATATGTCAGGGCTGCACTTGGCATGTTCGAGGGCCCTTAGAAACTGTAAGAGCGCTCTCCCCCGGAGTCTGGAGCGGTTCCGCCGTTCAGCCGTAAGCACGTCAGTCTTTGGTTTGTTCTTTTGGGTCTAGTTTGTGGGGGGCTAAACGTCACCGCCAACACCGAATGGGGATTTTCAACAAAATTTTCCAATGCAATTTTTTCGACGTTTCAGTTCCCATTCCTCAGGAAGCCGTGAGTACTGGCAAGCTCTGCTGCAAGATTGGGCCAGGGATCCACTCACGAAGGATCTGCTGGAGGCGCGCCATTCATTGGAACGTGTGTCTTGCTGCTGAGATTTCGGTTTATCAGGGTTGGTAAAAGGGTTAGAAATTATAGCAGGGAATGGCAGAGTGCAAAAACGTGCTAGAACAGATCCGAGGATTCCAAGTGGGAATTGCAAGGTATATACTTAGTCATGGCATATTTCACCATATTTCACCATATTTCAACTGGTCATCAGATGTCACCTGATTTGTGACTTTGTACGCAGCGCGGGTTTGCCTGAGAAGCGTTCTCAGGGCATTCGCGGCAAGCAGGGAAGCACCTCCGGTCAGCCGGATGGCCCAGGAGGAAGCCATGAATTGGATAGCGATGGATTTGAATGAAATCATGCAATGGATGAATGATTGAATGATAATGAATGAGGAATAGAATAGATAAACAAATGATAAACATGTTGCTCTTTATTGCGGTTTATTGCTGTTCGATGGAGTTTGCTTGGCTCCCAGTGGCGCTGGCCCACCCTGAGGCGATTTTTTTCGTGTTTGTACGGCTTTCACCGCTGTGTAACGTGACGCCAGCAGAAACGTAGCGGGCAGACAATCCTGCAGCTGATGCTGACGGCAGGCTGGCCGCATTGCAGAAGCTAGGTAGGTAGTGCAACTACTAGTCAAACCGGTTTTATGTGTTTCGCTTGAGTTGCCATTCCCATCATGGTTACTTGTAGGGTCAGTCCGCTTGTCGTTCTTTGTTTGCAGTTTTCACCAGACCCATTTCTAGCTACAGCTGCAAGCCCAAGAACAGGCATTGGCATGGTAGTTTTCACCAGGTGCGTCACGCTCTTGCCCTTTGTATGTGGAACACCTCAATAGCTTCTGAGATGTTATCATTTTGCAGATCCACACTTGCCAACCTGGAAAACCATGGGAAACTACTGATTGTAGTGACCCAACGCCCATCTCAATCGCCCAGCCTTGCGTCGGTGGTGGACCTTCTTGGCTTCAGGCCATGGAAGAAGTTCGACAGCTGTGCCTTGCAGAGCCCTGGGCGAACCCGGTGAAACCTGCCAGCCCAAGCAGCGAACCAAGCAGCGAATTTCAGGAAGGCCTTCGGAGCTTCGGAGCCGCCTCCAGCAGGTCACCGGCAGCGGCAACATTTGATGACTCCAGACATGATGTTTGGGGTCAATATCATGCCCAGACTGATTTTCTTTTCCCGAAATGGTCTTGTGATAAGAATTGTAGACTTTGGCGTGCTTGCAGTTGATGCAGCAGTGATGTGTTTGGCCTTGCGCTGTGTGCGACATGGTGAAACGATGTGAAACGCATTGAAATGCCATGTGTGCCACGGTACTTTCGCAATGCATTGCAGGGACTAGCGCTGGACATGCGAGAGGCTGGAACAACTCCGAGCAAGCCGCGAAATCCCGGGAGGGGCTCCTTGGACAACTTTGGCGTGTCACCTTCACAGACTTTGAGTAGTTCTATTTATTTATTTATATATTTTTTCCATTTTTTATTTATCTATTCATTCATGTATCTGTTTATTCATTTATTTTTTTTTCCTTTTTTTGTTTATCTATTCATTCATGTATCTGTTTATTCATTTATTTTTTTTTCCTTTTTTTGTTTATCTATTCATTCATGTATCTGTTTATTCATTTATTTATTTATTTATTTTCTATTTTTTATTTATCTATTCATTCATGTATCTGTTCATTTATTTATTTTATTTATTTTTTTATTCTTTATTTATCTATCTATTCATTCATGTATCTGTTTATTCATTTATTTTTTTTTCCTTTTTTTGTTTATCTATTCATTCATGTATCTGTTTATTCATTTATTTATTTATTTATTTTCTATTTTTTATTTATCTATTCATTCATGTATCTGTTCATTTATTTATTTTATTTATTTTTTCTATTCTTTATTTATCTATCTATTCATTCATGTATCTGTTTATTCATTTATTTATTTATATATTTTTTCTATTTTTTATTTATCTATTCATTCATGTATCTGTTTATTCATTTATTTTTTTTCCTTTTTTTTGTTTATCTATTCATTCATGTATCTGTTTATTCATTTATTTATTTATTTATTTTCTTTTTTTTATTTATCTATTCATTCATGTATCTGTTCATTTATTTATTCATTTATGTATTTATTTTTTCTATTTTTTATTTATCTATTCATTCATGTATCTGTTTATTTATTTATTCATTTATTTATTTATTTATATATTTTTTCTATTTTTTATTTATCTATTCATTCATGTATCTGTTTATTCATTTATTTTTTTTCTATTTTTTATTTATCTATTCATTCATGTATCTGTTTATTCATTTATTTATTTATTTTTCTATTTTTTATTTATCTATTCATTCAGGTATCTGTTCATTTATTTATTCATTTATGTATTTATTTTTTCTATTTTTTATTTATCTATTCATTCATGTATCTGTTTATTTATCTATTCATTTATTCATTTATTTATTTATATTTTTTTTTTCTTTTTTTTAAATCTATTCATTCATGTATCTGTTTATTCATTTATTTATTTATTTATTTTTTCTATTTTTTATTTATCTATTCATTCATGTATCTGTTTATTCATTTATTTTTTCTATTTTTTTATTTATCTATTCATTCATGTATCTGTTTATTCATTTATTTATTTATATATTTTTTCTATTTTTTATTTATCTATTCATTCATGTATCTGTTTATTCATTTATTTATTTATATATTTTTTCTATTTTTTATTTATCTATTCATTCATGTATCTGTTTATTCATTTATTTATTTTTTTCTATTTTTTATTTATCTTTTCATTCATGTATCTGTTTATTCATTCATTTTTTTTATATTTTTATTTTTTATTTTTTCTATTTTTTTTAAATCTATTCATTCATGTATCTGTTTATTCATTTATTGTTTTTTCCTATTTTTTTTATCTATTCATTCATGTATCTGTTTATTCATTTATTTATTTATTTATTTTTTCTATTTTTTATTTATCTATTCATTCATGTATCTGTTTATTTATTTATTCATTTATGTATTTATTTTTTCTATTTTTCATTTATCTATTCATTCATGTATCTGTTTATTTATCTATTCATTTATTCATTTATTTGTTTATTTATTTATTTATATATTTTTTCTATTTTTTATTTATCTATTCATTCATGTATCTGTTTATTCATTTATTTATTTATATATTTTTTCTATTTTTTTATTTATCTATTCATTCATGTATCTGTTTATTCATTTATTTTTTTTTCCTATTTTTTGTTTATCTATTCATTCATGTATCTGTTTATTCATTTATTTATTTATTTATTTTCTATTTTTTATTTATCTATTAATTCATGTATCTGTTCATTTATTTATTCATTTATGTATTTATTTTTTCTATTTTTTATTTATCTATTCATTCATGTATCTGTTTATTCATTTATTTATTTATTTATTTATCTATTCTTGTTATTTACTGATATATATATATATATGTGTGTGTTCCGCTTATTTTTTTAAAAATATTTTGCATCAATTCACAGTGTAATTCCATGTAATTTCAGCATTTGCTATACGGAATGCAATACGCTACGCCGCTACATTCTACGCCAAAATCTGGACCAGCAGGTCATGAGATGTGATGAATAATGATCGACTTGCATCCTGTAAAGCTCTTTCTATTCTGCCATTTGCAGGGCTCAAGAGGCGTCGATGACTTTGACGGTTGCGCTATGGCGGGCGTTTTCAAAATCGCTCAGGATAGTGATTCTCCAGTCGTCTCACCAGCAAGATCAGAAAGAAGTCTGACACCAAAGGTGCCAGCCGAACTTGTTCAAGGGGTTCCTTGTCGCTGCCTTTTGGTTGGTGGCGGTAGGCCTTTCCGCACATCTGACAAAGTGGAGTCGACTAGACATTTGACGCGGTGCTCTAGCTACGACATTTTTGTTAGCCATGACTAGCAGACGTCCCGTTGGCTGAAATATGCTTCGTTGCTGGTACTTCTCAACTCCAGAGCAGCTGCTCTGGCTACACTAGTTGTGAGTCTTGCACTCGGTTTGTTGGTTGCCTATGAGGCCTTGCCAAACTACAGCTGGTCGGTGTCGATTGGCTACTTGACATTTGCCGTATTCTTCTTCTTTTGGCAACACATTCGGGACATTTTCTTGACACCAAAGCTGGCTTTCCTCGACAAGTTGTGCATCCCACAAGACAATGAAGAAGTCAAGGAGAAGTGCATCCTTGGCCTTGCAGGCTTCTTGAAGCACTCTCAAGAGTTGGTGATTCTCTTTTCAGAATCGTACATTGGCCGGCTTTGGTGCATATACGAAATCACTGCTTTTATGAGAACGCATTCCAATCAGGGGCATGTGCAGACTGTACCCGTGGTGCTGCCTTTGCTCATCCTCCTGCATGCGGCTTGGTGGCTCGCAGTCAGGCTTCTCATCCTCCTCATTTGGGAGACCTCTCAGACAAGCTCTACAATGGACGTACTAGCAGTTATTCTTATCGGCCTTGCTGTGACGTTCTTGAGTACATATCCTTTGCAGGCTTGGGTTGGGAGGCGGTTGACAAAGAATTTGCAAAGCCTCTCCCGGCAACTGCGAGAATTTGATATCCATGAAAGCAAGTGTTCTTGCTGCTCTGCTGGCCATGAGACGCCAAGTGGAGAGAGAATCCCATGTGACCGGGATCTCATTTATCAAAGCCTTGCTGACTGGTATGGAAATGATGCTGATGATCTGCAAGGAAGGCTTGAGAGTTTCAACAAAGCTGTCCGAACCCAATTTGCTGATCGGATTTTGACAAGCTGGGAAGAGCAATCCATGCCCATCAAGCTCTTCATCTACATTGTCTTTAGCATGAACACTCCATCCTTGATCATCAGGATTCCAGATGCTATTGGGCAAGCCCAGCAGCAGCCTTCTGCATTTCTTGCTTGCGTCGTTGCAATGAAAGTTTTGATTTTGCGTTTGGGATATATGTGGGCAGCGATGCTTTTCTACCTCTGGGCATGCAAGACTATGTGGGCACTCACCCTGCAGTGCAATCAATGGCCGATTTCTTTTGTGATCGAAGCAGGTGCGGCTGTTTTTGTCCTTCTTTCTTGGGGCATCGTGTCTGCAGTCTGTGTTTGTTCGGTGCTTTTGACGCACCGCCACAGTTGGCCTCCGCTGCTTGGATTTGTCGTGGTCATGGCTCTTGGCCTTTATCTGCTGCGGGTCTGCACCCTCCCGGTGAAGGCATGTCGAAAAAACACTGTTGACAAATCTTCGACAGAATGTGGAGAGTGTGTTCAGGTTATCAGGGATGACATGTCGAGCTTTTCCATTTGAGCAGTTTTCACTGGATGATATTCAATACCAACTTCAGCCCCTTCTTGCATGCATTCTTGCCTGACGCTCCGGTTCTCACTCAAGCGAATCGCTAGATAACGCTAGATAGCTACGTAGCACTAAGTACTTGTAGCAGTGTAGCAGCTATACCACTATACCGGCATGAATCAGGCTGGGCTGTGAAACTCACGGTCCACACTTGCATGCCCAGACCGTGCGAAGATAGATTTGTGGGAAAAAGTCAGCTGTGCACGAGTAAATATGAGTCCATGAGACTGTTGCCCTGCACTCCACATGAGACGGAGAGAGAGAGAGAGAGAGAGAGAGAGAGAGAACACATGATGGACTGGTTTTTGCATGTTCTTGCCACTCTGCTGACTCTCTTCTTGTTCTTTGTCAATGGGCCGCCTGCCTTGCGATGTCACTCTGGAGATGCCTGGGCTAAGGTTCGCACATGCTGCGCTGGCTGGGGATGAAACTCATGGAATCCGCCCTGCCGGAACAGGCTCCCGGGCTAGTTGATCAGTCAAGGGGGTGGGCTTCAGTGAAACATGTGAAACTATGTCATTGTTGTCATTGTTTCTGAAGTGAAGTAACGGATTTTGGGGACATTTTGGGACAACCTTTTGCATTCTTCATGATCTTTCGCGCAATGACCTCGGCCAAGCATCGAGCTGAAGGAACTGGATTTTGGAAGGTTTTGGGACGACCAAACAGCTTTGCACGTTTTTGCATGTAGCTACTTGCATTCGCTGCCTGCCATGCATTGCAATCCAGTATGCTGTGTTGAATTCGTCGGGGGTAAGCGCATTTCGCGAAGCAGCCAAAGATGCGCTTGTCGTAGGGGAGCTGCCAACGCTTTCCAGTCGACCAAACTTTTATTTTGTGCACTGGTGTGTGCTTGTGCATGTACATGTAGTGTAGGCATGTGTAGGCCACGTCTCACAGAACAAGCATTGGGTTAGAGGAGATCGCTATCCAGCATCCTCGAGCCGATGCTAAAGTTGGTTGCTTCAAGCAAGTCCGACACACAACTGGCGACTATTGAGGGGACACGGCAGAAATAGCATGAAAATGCATGAAATAGCAATGGTCACATGTAAGCCTGGAGAAGTGTGCTGGATTTTCTTTGAACATGCAGAGTGTTGTTTTGCGTAACCTGTGCACAATGACGGTGACTCTCAATGACCTGTTAGTCATGTCACTGCGTTTGCAGTTGCGATCATAAGCGGTCCAGTGAAAAAGATTATGTGGATTCATGTGTGTAGCAATGCAGTTGATCTTCATCTGTCTTACAGATTCCGGATCAGGGGTGCAAAGGAAGAGAGAATTAAATGGAAGTAGTAGGAAAGGCAATATCAGCTGGACGGGGTGGTGCTGTTTTGACACCAACAAGGGACCAGCTGCTCTCCAGCCATGTCTCTTGCAGTTTTTTCTCAGTAGCAACCGCTGGGTGCAAGACGAGCCATGTGCGACCAGTGCGCAGCATTTGTTCTGCTAGATTGATCAGTTCTAAGCTCCAAGTCATGCAAACAGCCTGCGCGGCCTACGGTTCCAGCTCTGCCAATCAAGAAGCGCGAAGCTCGGCAGCACCATACCGATGTTGGATGACGTTGCGGGAAGCTGACAGAAATTGTTAGACTTCGAAGTCTTTCGCTTGAACCCCCACAAAATATTCACACAATTTCAGACAGATTTAGTCCGGGGTCCAGATCATCAAACCAAACTTGAATAGACGCGATTCCGCCTTGGAGGCGTAAGCACTTCAGTCCTTGATTTTGTTTCGTGGCTATTGGTGGCTATTGGTGGCTCAATGTCACCGCCAAAACTCAGTGGGGATTTTCTGCGGCGTCCTCTAAAGGATCCTTGTGACATCCTGTGTGTCCTTGTGAGATCTTGTGAGTTCCTTTCAAGGATCTTGTATCGAGATGCAACGAATCTAGTTTCCCAATGTTTCCCATGGTTCCACGTATTACTCCCGACTGTTTGGGACCACTTGCTGGGGCAGTCTTGGTGTGAACTTGGATTTATCTTTTCTCAGATGAATTTGGGTCCAGATGATTAAATTGAGTTTGAATAGCTTTGGCCCGAAGTGCTTTGGCTTTGGAGGCGCCAAACCCTGAAAACGGTTTCGCCTTTCATCTCCTGATGTTTATGGCTGATTTTGTCTTTAGAATTCTTTAGACCTGTATTGTGTCTTCTTAAGTTTCAGCTTTCATTCCTCAGGAAACCGTGAGTACTGGCAAGTTCGGCTGCAAGATTGGGCGAGGGATCCACTCACACAGAAGAATCTGCTGGAGGCGTGCTGTTTCATTGGATTTTGTGTCTTGCTGCCGGAGACTTGACAAGCTCCCATGGTCAGTTGTGGTCTATCAGGGTTGAAGGTAAAAGGGATAGTACATTTCAGGCGGCGAATGGCAGAGTGCGAAAACTGTTTCGGGGATTCCGATGCGGTGAATCGGAAGGGGCATGAATCATATTTCATAATATGTCAATATATTTCATACATCATCTATTTTGGTCATATTACCCTGTGGCTGCAAGCCAGGCGGGTCTAAGTTAAGGTGTTCTGAGAGGTTATAGAAGGTCCAAAGGGGATGGGAAACTTGATGTTATCTTGTGGCCGCAAAGAGGACCCACTGTTCATCACTGATTCATCATTGATTTATTTACTGTATCAATGGCCATATCTTGCCATGAGATCTTAAAATCGTCACACATCGTCGGCTTTTCCATCGCATCTGGACAGGTCGGCTTCGCTGTCCTCCCAGGAGCCCTACTGCCCTTGGAGGTGGAGGCCCTGCTGCAAGAGCTCCCGTACCTTGTGGAAGGCGGCGCAGTGAGGATGGAGCAGCAGAGTGCCACGTCTCGATATGTCCCAATCGGTGTCCTTTGTCTGATGTACAATAATGTACATCTAAGTAAAACGCACATGTCATTTGGATTTATTTGGAGTTATTTGGAGTGTTTAAACATGTTGTTTTTCACACAAATGATCTCCGCTGATTATATATCAACTGTTATTGCGGGAATCCGTGACTGTTTATCGAACCTATAGCTGGCAAACAAGGCACCCTCTTGTCCCCTTTGATTTGAGGTTGTTATTGTTGTTGTCAACGTTGCAAAACTATTTACTATTCAGATGCCAGACTTTGCCAATATTTGCCAAAATTTGTGGTGCTGTGCCTTTTCACCTGGCAATTTAAGGCAAAGGGAACGGCGGGTGTCAAGCTCAGAATTTCCCCACGGACGCGGAACATATCAACATGGCAAGAGGCTGTTTCTATGAAGTACTTGGATTACATTTGGCCAACTGGTGCTAATTCAATGGATGCAAAACGCAGGTACGACTATTTGAGGCAGCTGCCTTTACACCTGTCAACTCTGCGGGAGGTGGCTTACGAGGTGTTCCTGCCTTCTGCCAATGAGTTCTTGCAACAGCATTGTTTGGAGGCCAGATGCCATGCATTGAAGTGAGATGTTTAACGATGTTCGCTCCAAACCCGCACAGTACAATCAGTACAGTAGATTTCAGTGCCTTAATGCATCAGTTGCCGGCAAGGTCGCCGGCTGCGGTCGGAGCATTTGCAATGAACTTGATGTGCGAGAAAGGAGAGGTGGCTTGCCGGAGTCCTTGCAGGAATTTGAATCGCTCCTCAGACCAAAGTTCATTTCAATTTCTTTGAAGGCTTCAGGATTTCTGCCTCAATGTTTGGTTTGGCTTTATGGATCGTCATTGCCTGTCATTGGCAGATGCGTTGAGGTTGTGTGAACGAAGAGGTCAGACTCGCGAAAGCAACTTGCTCTTGTGGTACCAGGCCGAGATACTGGGAGGGCCAAATTCATCATTATGCAGCCGCTGTGGTGACGACATGCATGTTACATATTGTGAATAAGGGCAATGGTGGGCAGTCCTGACTTCTGTCAGGAGGGAGGGGAGAACAGGGCCCACCGTGACATCTATGGAGAAGTGCTGGACGCTTATTGGAAAGAACAGATTCTTTGTTCCAGACTCCAGAACTAGACCGACTACTTCAGGTCATACCCCTTGCAGATGCTGCTGCTCTTGAGTCAGCCTGGGCAAGACTTTAACGGCGGAAGGTTCTTCACGATTGCAAGGGGCCCGGAGGTTTCCCAAACCGTGTTTGCATCGATCATTCCTGCTCCACAGCATGTAGTGTTGGTATACTGGTATACTATACTATACTATACTGTATCTGAGGTTGATGGCCGGAAGCAAGAGGCCAACTTGAACTGTGGAGACCTGTTGATATTTCGCACTTCTTGCAAGCATGGCTGCACATTGGTGAGGCCAGGAACCTGACTCCAGCAGCACAAGCAGTTTTGAATGCTGACAATGTATGCGATTGCGTGAGCCATGGGGGCACAGTGCATTGCAACTGTGAAGTGCACTGGCGACTTAATTGGCTCTTGCCTCAGGCGTGGACGAAAGCCAGAGGTCCGCCGGGTAGTCGCTCCTTAGCTCGACTTGAAGGTCTCAATTATTCCTTTCATATTCTCACCAGTCTGCCGAGCATGTCAGGGATACGAGCATGCCCAGCAAACGACTTCAGCTGCCAAGTCCAGTCTCAGAAAGACTAAGGTTGGATTGCAATTTGCAAAGCGGCAACTTCGCAACTCTGCAGAATCACACGGGTCTTAGCAGGTTGGAAGTGTCAAAGCACTACGATACTCAAATGTGTTGATTCACTGGGCACATTGCCTTGTGCCATCCAAAGTAGCTGAGGAAGAGAGCGCCTTGCAAGGGAGAGCAGGTGAGGCAGCGCATTGGTCGCCCGAGGGTTCAGTACACACAGACACAGGAAGTGGCCATCCTGATGTGACCTGGAGAAGTGGGGTGGAGTTGTGGCTTTGCTTGTTGAGCATTTAACGAAGCTTGATGAGCGTTCGGAATGGCGGCGATTCTCATTTGTGAGCTGCATAAGATCCTGGCGGCCATGAGTACGGGCCACCGTCCTCAATCCTGGCACGTCCCACCCATGGACGCAGCTCAACTGGCAGATGATTCGGGGGACCCTCTCAGAGTGCCCAGAAGATCTGCTGAAGTTCCTGATGTCATTGCGTTTGCAGTTGCGATCGTGTGCTGCATTTGGAAGAAAAGATCCCACAGATAGCGGCGCGGTTGATAGTCATTTGTCTTGGGGAGATTCAGGATGGTAGTGGAATGGATGGTACCGGCACTTTGGATATTTTTGGGTCCTTTGGTCGACACAAGAGTCTTGCAAGGACAATGCCCGGTCCATTTTTCAACATATGCTCTCCATGGCGGCTGAGCCTGACAATATCAGCTTGAATGCTTTGATCAAGGCCTGGTCGGTGAGGTGATCAGTGGCACTGTGCAGCTGTATTCAATATATTCAATTGATCAGTGAACCGATCACGACATGACATCTGATTCTTGAGTGAGCGGGACGAAACTGATGAAGAGTTAAACTGGGCCAGCACATTCGGTCTACTTTCCTTAATCTGATCTTATATATTATATACTTATATGTTCGATTTCCTCCTTTCACAGCTGGAGAGCCAACCCTTGGAAGCTCCGCCTCCCAAGAATAAACACTAGGAAAACACTTGACTTAGAGTAGTTGTATCATCGTTTAATGTAGTTCAATTATATAATCCTATTTGTACTTTTCACACTTGCGAAGCAAACCAATGGAACATTTTGGAACGAGTGGCCATAACCGTCAGAACTGAGCCATACAAAAAACATCAAAAAACCTTCTTCCTTTGATCAGCCTTCAGCCTTCGGAGGCATGTTCGCGAAGTAGTTGGAGTGCAGCTTCTGCTGCTTTTGGCCACATGAAGGCGTGACGGGCTCAGGTTCCCAAGACTTTCCGTTTTAAGACAACGTCACCAAGTGATGAATATATGATGAGCCTGAGAGGTGGTGACAGCGCAAGGCATGACGTCTTGCACATCTACAGCTCCCTGGAACTGGGGGTTGAATGCCTTGACACAGCTGACAGATCGGATGTGTGAAGCAGAAACTCGGCTGTCATTTTCTCACTGGCTGGTTGATAGAGTGGAAACCCCATTGAACAACCAAGTTGCCACGAGGGAACTAAAGACAATGAGTAATTATGCCAAACCGGCCCCTTCAGCTTTCCCAAAAAGAACATCCTTGTCAGGATCTGTCTAGCCATCCGTCATTTTCCTGGCCTTTGGTCATGCCAAGGATCTTGTTCTCTTCAACACAATAATTGGCACATGTTCCTCTGCAGTGCAGTGGCAGCCAGTTATGCAAATTCTCCATGGACAACAGGAGGGTGTCTTCACAGCAAGCAGGATTTCAGTTTCAAATATTGGGATGTATTGTTTTTACTCGTGCTGTTTTTCATTCTTTCCGACTCTTTGATCTCTGCATGGAAGTTGATTCACGTGGATATGAGGTGCAGGTTTGTCTCCAGACATTGTGGGATATAATTCAGCCACTTGGCACAGTCAATCATGGGTAGACCTAACTGGTGTCCATTGTCTAAATTGCTGCTACTGGAACCAGATGCCAATTCCATGCTCTTAAGCCTCACGTTGTCAGACACTTCTTAGCTCATCTTCTGTCCCAAGCTGTTGGTGGTGGCATGTCAGCCATCATGAAAGGTCATCACTGCTTGTAGCCGCGGTCGCTCATTGCATGCTGCGTCGTTCCTGCCAGAGCTGCGATATCAGTGCCTCAAGCCAAATGCCTTTATGATGCATTTATGATGCTGAGGTCAACGTGATGGAAGTTTCTGCCTGACAACTTGACAACTGCTTTCTGAAGCAGTTAATGTTTGGCAAAGATCCGGCCCATGTCCTTTTATGCTTCGTTTGAGATTGGCAACTTCTTTCGAACCAGTGACCCTCAGGCGCTTGACCCCAAACCTGGTGACCTTCAACTCCCTTCTGAGTGCTTGTGACGGAGCTGGACCGATTTGTGGTTGCACCTTCCCTGTCAACAGCAGCACTGAAGCAGCACACATGGGCATACTGTATCACGTGCGGTCATGTGTGTGTCCGTTTCATGCCGTTTCAGGAGATTGGCAAAGATCCATCGAAGTTCTGATGGATCTGAAGTTTGCGACTTTGGAGCCTGCCCGTGGCTCAGTATAATCGAAGTGGCTACACGAAGTTATGGAATGCAATTCTATGCAGCTTTTCTCTTTAGGATCCTGCCTCCCTTTCAGCAGTTCTGGGGGCCTGTTCACGAACGACGTGCTGGTCGGAAGCCTTGCAATTTTGGCGCAGTGCTTTGCCCCGAGATCAAAAAGCAGAACCTTGGAACCTAGAGATTGATGATATTGATCCATGTTGATGCACTCGACGAGCCAATGAGGCATATTTTTGGATAGTTTCAGGCTGGTTTGGGTGTCGAAAGCAAGAATTCAAGATGGCTTAGACATCTTAGACAGTTGTACTGTTTGCGTCCGTATGCAAGGAGAGTGTTGCTGCACTTGCTGTAGCCAAAGGCTTTTTCTGGAACTCCGTGCCTTGGCTGCAGCATGTTGCGTTCAGATGTAAAGATGAACAAAATGTCAAGCAGAGATGGCAGATATGACACAAGCATATAATCATATATAATTTATATAATCATATATAATCACACACATATATATATATATGTAATATACAGATATGATATCATATAATATAATGCTTATAATGGGATATGTTGGGGGTTGTCCACAAATCTGTCCAAGTTGTTGCTTTTCCCATCAGATTCTGCCAGGCCTTGTTGTCTCTCACCAAGCTGAGCAGCGCATTGCACGACTGGACGGGGCATTGGCGAATGGCCATGGACGACTGGCAGATTTCACAGCAGAGAGGTGCCAGTTGCTGTAGCATTGGTGTAGCTGTGGAGGTTATGTCATAACTATAACTGTTATATACTAGTACTGGTATAAATGTTATACTTATAACTGTTATAACCACAGAGTTCTTGCAGGTGTCAGTGTCTCCACCGACTTCTTCAATGCAGTGCTTGGGTGGCACTGTGAGCACCTGCATGTGGGGCTGGTGGGTTGAGTTCCAGATGCTTTCAAGGTGTCAAGATCTTTCAAGATTTTTTCAACAAGATTCATTTTTGTCTTAGTTTATTGGTCTGCCATGCCATGCCTGTGTTGAATGCGGCCAGAGGCTGTGAGTGCGTGCAGTTCAGTGTGGCGGATTGCCTTACAGCTCTTTGGCCAAGCCACTACTTTCCGGATCCGTGTTGATCAGGTGAGTGGTCCGCTGATGGGATTGGATGGGACTTGTATGATTTTCGAGGTGTCAAACGGCTGAAAGCTTGTTGATTTGTTATGAGTGTTATGATTTGTTGACATATGTTGACATGTGTGACACTTTCGCAGTTTTTCAGTGTCTCGCGTTTTGGCACAGGTGTGCTATGCCGTGGCTTTGAACGCCTGCAGCTCCGGACAGCTATGGCTGGAGGCACTGTGGCTAGGTTGCACTGAAGAAGTCCCTCAGTGTTGCCGTGTTGCCGTGGAGGACTGAGGTACGCCAGGTATGCCAGGTATGCAGTGAATTGGAGTGAATGTGTTTGGATTATTTTACGAAAGCCAGCTAGCTGGCTAGTTGCTGTTTGCGAACGAAGTGAGAATAGGGGGGTGTGGGGGGGGCTGGTTGCCGAAAGGGAACGAAATCTCGCCGTGCCCCTGTGTTGAGCGCGAGAAAACGGAGCATTTTGCGGGATTATGTACCACTAGGCAATTTGCTGACGGTGGGGTATCGATTCCCCCTAGGTCCGCCTTTTTGGTGGCCGGAGAGACCATGAGGATGTATTGGAAAATACAATGAAACTGCAGGAAAACATGATAACGATCAGAGGAAATCATACAAAATCCCCTGGAAAACGGACGAAAACGGAGCGAATGCTAGGAACAAACCATTGAAAATCCCTTGGAAAATGGAGGAAACCGGAGCGAATGCTAGGCGCAAACCATGACGATACAGTAAACATGCTGGAAAAATACAGTGAAAGTGCAGGAAAATGTGATAACAACGAGAGGAAATGGTGCAAAAAGGATCGGAAAATGAAGGAGACAGGTAAAACTCTTGGATTAATATTAATATTGAAAAGGTATGAAAATGCAGGAAACCAGAGGAAATGGTGCAAAAACCTATGGAGGAAAGAGGTGAAAATGATAGGAAACATGTAGTAAAAAATGAAAGTGCAGGAAAATGCGATAACAACCAGAGGAAATGGTGCAAAAACGATCGGAAAATGAAGGAGACGGGTAAAACTCTTGGAAAAATACATTGAAAATGCAGATGGTGCAAAAAGGAGACGGGTAAAAATCTTGGAAAAATAGATTAAAAATGCATGAATAGACTGAAAACCCACGAAGAGGATATAGAAACTGCAGGAAAACATGATAACAATCAGAGGAAATCGTGCAAAATCCACTGGAAAATGCTGGAAAGATACAGTGAAGGAAAATGTGATAACAACCTGGCAGGAAAATGTGATAACAACCAGAATAAAGGGTGCAAAATCTGTTGGAACATGGCGGAAACCGGAGCGACTGCTAGGAACAAACTATGACGATGCAGTAGACATGCTGGAAAAATACAGTGAAAGTGCAGGAAAATGCGATAACAACCAGAGGAAATGGTGCAAAAACGATCGGAAACTGAAGGAGACGGGTAAAACTCTTGGAAAAATATATTGAAAATGCATGAAATGCAGGAAACGAGAGGAAATGGTACAAAAAGCCATAGAGGAAAGCGGTGAAAATGGTAGGAAGCATGTAATTAAAAAAAGCTGGACAAAACACAGTGAAAACCTACAAAAGAGAAGAAAGTAACCACAGGAAACGGTAGAAAAAGGAGTGGAAACTGGAAGAAAAGTTGTGACAATATTAGGAAAACGGTGTGCAAGCTAGGAAATGCTTGTAACAACTAGAGGAAACGATGTAGAAAACAGTACAACATGGAGGACACGCGTGAACATGCTAGGAGGCATGTAACATGTTAGAAAAATACAGTGAAAACCTAGGAAAATGTTATAACTAAAAAATGCTTTAAAAACTATAGTGAAAACCAAGACAATGTCAACGAGCGGAAACGTTGAGCAGGAAATCCGATTTGGTTTCTGTAGATAATGTTAGATGATGAGCAATGTAGTTTGGTGATAGGAAATAGTGGCTGACTCGCGTACAAGACATTGCCATGAAACCTTGGAGCAAGATGCGGGTGGTATAGGAAAAAAGATGTATGAGTTGTAAGATTTTAGGAGTTGCATGGGAAAATTGGTTTCATGGTAATCTGTGTGAAGTTAGAAAAGTGTGATTTCGTTCACAGAGTAAGAAAAATAAATACAATCTGCAGATTAGAGTATTTATAATGCTTAAAGCTGTTTGACGTTTTTTTGGTGCCTCCCTGATTCTGGTAGTTTTGTGATAAGAACTACAAAAACGATCTACTGGTAAACGGAAGGAATAGTCTTTCCGGTTTAGAACTGAGCCGACTGTCAAGTGATGCATAGGCTCCAGGCCTCTGGTTATTGTCACAAAGCATTGGAATGAAGATTGCGCCCAGGAGCCACCCAGGTTAGGAGACAAATGCTGTAATATCATTGTAAGAGGCCGTACTGAGAAGGCTGAAACAGAACTAAAAGTGAATCTTGTACTAAAACATCGAGAAAGAATTTGAATCTTCTAATGGCAATGACGGGAATGATATGCATCTGTACGTCCGTGATAGTATGTGTGCCTTTTAAAAGGGATGTTTGGCGAGTGTGATAGCTGAGAAGATTTTCCGGGATGCGAAACAATTATCTCTATCGATGTCAGGGATGATGCTATTCCGCGAATTTCCTGTAAAATACCTATTTTCCAGACCCTTGGGGGGTGGGGGGGGGTACCCAGGTCTGTAAATGGCCTAAATATATATACTTTTGATTTGGACTGCATGTTCGCCACTGTTCTATATTTCCCGTGGGTTTTGCATTGTTTTCTTCGATTTTCATTCGTTCTTATACCCTTTCTTACGTATGTTATAATATTGTCTTGGGTTTGCACTGCCCATTTTGCGAGTAGAGCTATGTTTTGATTTCTCACCGTACGGCCAAAATGTTGCGGAACTTCGCGGAGAAGCATGGACCACGATTCTGGGGAGAAAACAATTTAGACTGTGAGAGGTCACATGACCACTGTTCACACAAAAAAGCGGGTATTATTTATCTACAATAGGTGGGAGCAAACTTGCGCTTTTTTAAGATAAATGAGCAACCAAAGGCGGATTTACGGAACTTGAGATAGAATTTTTCACAATGCCGCAGTACATTGTAGGAAACATATTTGGATATAGAAGGTACAAAATCGTGGAGTTTACCCTAAAAAGGTCCATTTAATGATTGGAAAATTATGACCCGATAGCTATTGTTGATGTTGGGGCGCTTCATGTTTGAGCCATGCCATATGGATGCGGTGGAGTTTCACGCGCCCCCGCGCGAGTCAAAAAGCAAGCGCTGGCTTCCGTTCCACCCCTTCTCAGGTTTGCTTTTGTTGCCTCCTGCTTTCCTTCAGCCAATCGATTCTCCCATTTCGTAGAACAACTGGAACGGTCCTGCTGTCAAGGTCTCTCCTGCGTGCTGCCGGGCATGTGCACAGCCCTACGTTACGAAATGACGATCTCATGATGTGCTTCAATACGGCCATGTCGTGGCTAGACTGCGAAACACAAGGGGAAAGATGGAGCCTTCATACTTCCTGGAATTTGAGTTGAGCCCAGTGGAATTGAGCACAGAGAAATTCAGCCAAGTGATTAGTTCATCTTTCAACCATGGGATTTGAGACAAGGTGCTGCGAGAGCCAATTGACTTGGACGGTTTCCTTAAAGGTCCTCCAGGATTTGTTGCAGGCCTACACTTTTCATTTCCTGGTGGATGATTGTGGTTTAGCATCCCACATGTGGCTGGAAGGCACTGGTGGAAGCAGACCAGAAAAGCTATCGATCACCTCTTCGCACCTGTGGTTACGGAAGTGGTACTGGACCTCAGTGGAAGAATCGATTGGATAGTGATTAGAATGATTAGATAGTGAAGGTGAAGCATATGTGTGAAACATTGTTGAAACATGTTGAACTGTTGAACCTTCTGATTCACTGATGACTCTAGTGGTATGACTCGGTACGCAAATATGTGGACCGTGCCAAGGCTGGCGCACTGCCATGTCCTTGCTGTGGCGGATGACACAAGGCATGCGTTTTCATGGTTCACTTGGCCCATGGGATCGTCAATCGTTGAGTGCAGGTCGCACCAAAGACACAGACAACTCCGCCTTTTCAGCTGCTGTTTGGGCAGCAGAGGCATGGTGGAATCACTGGGTCCATTTGAGGCAAGTGAATTAGGCGAATTGGGCAACCAGGGAAACTTCATGCCACATTCTTAGATTTCTTAGTGCCAGGTGACAGCGAGCCCGACGCAAGATATCGCAGCTCTATGTGCTGCAGAAAAGACCTGTGCTGCATCCTGCTGCATCATGCTGTCATTGCTATACAGAGCCACAGGTATTCCTCCGCCGTGCAATTCGTTCTAAGTCTTCGCCATGCTGAGATTTCCGGTAGTTTCTAGTTTCAAAATGTTTCAAAACGTTTCAAAGGCCTGGCAAAGCTCCAGCGGAAGACATTGTGATGCCCTCAGCCAAACATTGGGGCAACCAGAACTCCACGAGATACTCCGTGACTCTGCGCGTTTCGGAGTTTGGGCCTTAGCACTTGAGGCGTACCGCATTGGTGGCACTCAGCAGCTATCAAGGCACAAGCCCCTGTCAAACATACAAATTTGATATTGAGTTGGCTAGTCATTGCTAGTCTAAATATGCCAAAGTTTTCTGTTTCCGATTCCTCTCAGAGTGCTTGATTCACCTAGCGATGTTCTCTAAAAACCAGGCACTCGAAGCCCGGCCTCTGACCTGCCGCCGCTTACTGGCGGTCTGGGATC
The DNA here is from genome assembly GCA_947184155.2 of Cladocopium goreaui. Classification (NCBI taxonomy): domain Eukaryota; class Dinophyceae; order Suessiales; family Symbiodiniaceae; genus Cladocopium; species Cladocopium goreaui. Next base: position 77,123 of record CAMXCT020000656.1, on the reverse strand, counting down.
CATCAATGCTCAACAGCAGTTTCCTCAGCAACGCGCAAGCCTCACAAAAGTAAAACAAAAAGGTAGAAGATAGTAGAAGACTCTCATGGGCTCTGATGGGTTCGGCAGAATTTCAGTGCTATGGAAAGCATGGATATACAGATGATATGCATGACACGTCATCACACTTTGAAGATCTTTGAAGCATTTGACTTATTTGACCCATCCGACTTTCCACCACGATCACCCTAGACCCAATTAAATAGATCCAAGTAGCAGTGCCAAGCTCGGCTCGAGGCTGTTCACCGCCTTTGTCCCTGCCTCCAGTCCTTCACTCATGGCACCTCCTCGACGAGGTGCTGGGGACTCACTTTGCAGCCTTTTGCAGCAGCCGTTGTCCATCCTTTGTCGAGGCAACCTGGGAAGACGCGCAGCAACCTCACAATTGTGAGGGAGGTGGGCAGAGGCAACTGCTGGGAATTGCATTGTATATAATTATACTGTAGTATATATATATAGAGTATATTAATTGATATAATTCTAAATTGTTTTGCTTGGTGCTTCCAAAGCTGAATTTCCGCCCTTGCTTTCACTGTAGTTTCGCACCTATGTTGTGTACATACGAGCGCTGAATGCTGAATTCCAGTGGGATCCAGTGGGATTGCAGCAATTGTCATTGGGCTGTCGATGAGATGATAAAACATGTCGTGCAGCCGACGATTTGAAGTTGCAGCAGCCGTTGAGGGTAGTATCCTCCTTGCATTTGTGGTGTTGCTGTTTTGGTTCTGGAATTACAATCTGAGGAAAGATGTAGAAATCATGCAGCTCAGGAATCCTTCAAATATTAGTCAAGTTGTTCCAATTTGCGCAGTCAATTGCCTTTAGCTTATGTTTGATGCACTGTATCTGCATTTGAACCGCCTCTCTTGTCAGGTTGACACGCGGCTTTCAGGATAGGCTATGATAGATATCCAATGGTATCCACAACGGAAATATTCACGTCGCTTCGCGACGGCAACCGCCCGCACCGCATCGTTGGGCTCACACAGCAGGGGCATTGAGACCAAAAACATCCGAAAGTACTGATTGTCGGAAAAAAAAACCGCGAAGAATTTGATGGCCATGTATAGCGGACCAACGCAGTTCAAAAAATAACTAAAAACATGAAAAAACGGCGAAATTGCTGTTATTTACAGTGTTTTTGCGCGGTGAGAAGCAGAAACCACTGCAAATACCATGGTTTTTGAGGGTCAGGTGGCCAAAACACTGTAATTTACAGTGTTTTTTTAACCAACGTCAAAAAACACTGGTATTTACGATGTTTTCATTCACACCGTAACATAAAACAGCGTAATTTACGAGGTTTTTGGAAGTTTTGAAGCTAGCCGTCAAGCATGCAGAAAACAGAAAAACACTGTAAAAACCAGTGTTTCTGCTATCCCAAAACGACGAAAATCAGTCCGAAAACGGGTCCAAAAACTCAAAAATCCGCCTCCGGGCCAGGCCACCTGCGGAACCGCAAAAAAAGATGTTGCAAACCAAAAAATTGAGGTCAAAAAGTTGAAAAACACGGTTTTTTTCACTTTTCGCTTGCCGATTTTGGACGGGCGCGTTCACGAACAGGTGTCTTCCGTACTGTTTTTTACAGTGTTTTTTGAAGGCGAGCGTCACGACCTATCAAAAACAGGAGGTTTTGGCCGAAAAATGCCCCCCCCCCCCCAGGTAAACCTGTAACCTTTTACGAGTGCCATCCGGAAGATCACGCCCCAGCACCTTCGGTGCGGGCGGATTTTCCATACGCCACCGGGGCGTTGTCATGTGAATCCAAATCCATCCAAATCCAAACTATTCCAGTCTTATCACTGGATGTACTTCGCACTATATCCCAGATGGAGGTGGAGATGGGCCCTCATTCACACACTACTTTGTGACACACCATCTTTCACACGCGACTTTTTGACACACTATCTTTCACCCACCATTTTTCACACACAACTTTGTCACAGACCATTTTTCAAACACAGCTTTGTCACACACCATCTTTCGCACACAACTTTGTCACACACCACTTTGTCACACACCATCTTTGCCACAGTGTGGAGTGAGGGGTGTACAGTGTAAACTGTAAGGTGTGGAGTGTAGAGTGAAAAGTGTAGAGTGTAAAGTGTAGAGTCTGGAGTGTAAAGTGTGGAGTGTGGAGTGATGAGTGTACAGTGTAAAGTGTAAAGTGTAAAGTGTGGAGTGTAGAGTGTAGAGTGTAAAGTGTAGAGTGTAAAATGTAGAGTGTGGAGTGTGGAGTTTGGAGTGTGGAGTGTGGAGTGTAAAGTGTGCAGTGAGGAGTGAGGAGTGTAAAGTGTGGAGTGTAGAGTGTAAAGTGCAGAGTGTAGAGCCTGGAGTGTAAAGTGTGGAGTGTAAAGTGTGAAGTGTGGAATGTAAAGTGTAGAGTGTGGAGTGGAAAGTGTAAAATGTGGAGTGTGGAGTGTAAAGTAAGGAGTGTGGAGTGTAAAGTGTGGAGTGTTGAGTGTAAAGTGTAGAGTGTGGAGTGTGGAGTGAGGAGCATGGAGTGTAGAGTGTCGAGTGTGGAGTGAGGAGTGTAAAGTGTGGAGTGTACAGTGTAAAGTGCAAAGTGTGGAGTGTAGAGTGTAGAGTGTAAAGGGTAGAGTGAAAAGTGTAGAGTGTAAAGTGTAAAGTGTAGAGTGTAAAGTGTAGAGTGTGGAGTGTAAAGTGTAGAGTGTGGAGTGTGGCGTGGAAAGTGTAGAGTGTGGAGTTTGGAGTGTGGAGTGTGGAGTGTAAAGTGTAAAGTGTAAAGTGTAGAGTGTGGATAAGGAGTGAGGAGTGTGGAGTGAGGATTGTTGAGTGAGGAGTGTGGAGTGAGGAGTGTGGAGTGTAGGGTGAGGAGTGTGGGGTGTGGAGTGTGGAGTGTGGGGTGTAAAGTAAGGAGTGTGGAGTGTAAAGTGTGGAGTGTGAAATGTGGGGTGAGGAGTGTACAGTGTAAAATGTGGAGTGTGGAGTGTAGAGTTTAAAGTGTAGAGTATAGAGCGTGGAGTGTAAAGTGTGGAGTGTAAAGTGTGAAGTGAGGAGTGTAAAGTGTAAAATGTGGAGTGTAGAGTGTAAACTGTAGAGTGTGGAGTGTCAAGTGTGGACTGTGGAGTGTGGAGTGTAACGTGTTGAGTGAGGAGTGTGGTGTGAGGAGTGTAAAGTGTAAAGTTTGGAGTGTAGAGTGTAAAGTGTAGAGTGTAAAGTGTAGAGTGTGGAGAGTGGAGTGTAAAGTGTGGAGTGTGGAGTGTGGAGTGTGGAGTGTGGGGTGGAAAGTGTAGAGTGTGGAGTGTAAAGTGTGGAGTGTAAAGTGTAAAGTGTAGAGTGTAAAGTGTAGAGTGTGGAGTGTAAAGTGTGGAGTGTGGAGTGTGGCGTGGAAAGTGTAGAGTGTGGAGTTTGGAGTGTGGAGTGTAAAGTCTGGAGTGAAGAGTGAGGAGTGCAAAGTGTAAAGTGTGGAGTTTAGTAGAGTGTACAGTGTAGAGTGTAAAGTGTCGAGTGTGGAGTGTGGAGTGTGGAGTGGGGAGTGGGGAGTGTGGAGTGTGGAGTGTAAAGTGTGTGTGGAGTTTGGGGTGTGTAAAGTGTAGAGTGTGGAGTGTAGAGTGTGGAGTGTGGAGGGTACAGTGTAAAGTGTAAAGTGTTGAGTGAGGAGTGTACAGTGTAAAGTGTAAAGTGTAGAGTGTAGAGTGTGAAGTGTAGAATGTAGAGTGTAAAGTAAGTGTAAAGTGTAGAGTGTAAAGTGTAGAGTGTAAAGTGTAGAGTGTGGAGTGTCAAGTGCAAACTGTAGAGTGTGGAGTGGAAAATGTAGAGTGTGGAGTATGGAGTATGGAGTGTGGAGTGTGGAGTGTAAAGTGTGGAGTGAGGAGTGTGGCGCGAGGAGTAAAATTAAAGTGTGGAGTGTAGAGTGTAAAGTGTGGAGTGAGGAGTGCGGCGCGAGGAGTAAAATGTAAAGTGTAGAGTGTAGAGTGTAAAGTGATGTAAAGTGTAGAGTGTAAAGTGTAGAGTGTAAAGTGTGGAATGTGGAGTGTAAAGTGTAGAGTGTAAAGCGTGGAATGTGGAGTGTAAAGTGTAGAGTGTGGAGTGTGGAGTGTAAAGTGTGGAGTGTGAAGTGTGGAGTGAGGAGTGTACAGTGCAAAGTGTAAAGTGTAAAGTGTGGAGTGTAGAGTGTAAAGTGTAGAGTGTGGAGTGTAGAGTGTAAAATGGCAAGTTGGGAGTGTAGAGTGTGGAGTGTATAAAACAGGTTGAAATGTTGCGAACGTAACCGCAACGTCGAGCGAACACACCCTCAGCCCCCAGACCCCCAGAGTGAAACGGGAACCCTTGCTACGCATTCGGGAAAAAGGCATGACATGGAGGAAAGGCAAAGCTTTGCAAAAGCTAGGAAGATAGAGGCAAGCATATTTAAAAAAATATGGATCCGAAGCTCAACAGAGAGCAGCGTCCGTTGGGGTTCGGAGCAAGACAGTTTGCAGAACAAAAAAGATTCCGGCTAGGGGCTGGCTTTCGTCCCCCCTTCTCAGGTATCCCAGATGGAGGTGGAGATGGGCCCTCAGGAGGTCTCAGGGCTCGAAGCCATGGGATTCCTTTGACATGGAGCCCCTCAGATGGGCCAAGGAGACCTGCATCAGGGAGCTCCAGATGTGTTGCAACCGGCGCACACCGGATCATTTCCCATCATCATCAGGAGCTCCATCTGAAGGTTCAAGTGATGTGGCCACCGCTGCAGCTACGGAGAGATATTCCGAGCTCATGAGAGCATTTCAGGCAAAGCAGCCAGGAAGCCTGTATGAGGTGTGCACCGACCCAATGACAGGGAAACCATGGTGGTATGACCTTGTCACAGGTGAGGCTGTTCATTCTTGCCCTACTGGCATCATCCTCAGGGATTGCAGCTCGAGTTAAAAAGAGAAAGCAACATGGGGTCAGGGTTCTGGCATGTTCTGGCTGATGTCAGGCATGTAGACGTGTGCTTGTGTGCTTGCAAGTGCTAGCATAGGCGTTGATTTTGTTGGAAATGCTCAGATCTGAAATGCTACAGCACGCGAGCTTACCCTCCGGTAGGTGAGCTGGTAGCTGACCATTGGGCCGGATTCACTTTGTTGGAGGTTGACACGGTCTCAGAACTGAACTTAGTTGGCCATGGGCTATCCATGCCAGATGCAGGGCCACAGGATGGAACGGGAAATTGTAAGATATTGTAAGTAGATATGTATCCTAGGTTCAGCATATCGTGACGCTAACGGAAGCAGTTTCCTGTCTCCATGTATCAGGTTTCATGATGCATAGCATTCGAAGCTGCCGCAGTGTCTAGCTGTAGTTGGACTTCTTCGTTTTCTCCATGTTTTTGCTTGTGAAACTGCAGCCTTTGGCCCAAGCATGAGGATCATGAGGGGACATGCATCAGATTGGAATGCAATTCTGCTAGGGCCAAGATTCAGCTGGTTTGTCTTTGACTAAAAACTACAATGGTGTTCCCAGGCAGACAGATGAAAGTGAGAACAACGCAATGCTTGATTTCATGGTCCGTCAACGCCGTCAACTTGTAATTTTCAATTTGTTTCTATCGTTTTCCATTGTTTTTCTTCTAGCAATCTGAGCCTTAGTTCCCTGGAAAAAAGGGGATCTTTTGGACATCTTTGGACCAAAGCAGCATTTCAACCGCAGATTCAACTTATCAGCCGAAAGGTCTTAGAGCATGCTTTCAGGCGTTCAGGTCAGACAGCGCAACTTTCAATCCCATTTTTTCCCGAATGCGTAGACCGCGCGGGGTCTACTTCAAAAACCGACCAGAGTGCTATACCAACTTCATACACTAGCATCACTTTCCTAACATTTACATTCGAACTAAAATGACCTAAAAACGTACGTGACAGATTTTGTTACTTCAATACGTGGCAGTCATGGCAACGGTGCGGCATGCAGCTTTGGTTGGATCGGCCTTGTCTTCATGTTGGTACTCGGCTGAGTGTCCTGCTTCACTGCCCTGGAGAGAGCGCATGATCAAAGGCTGCTTTGTCTTTCAGATGTGCTGCATCTTTGACGGATCGTTTGGTGAACGATGCTGGAACTCCTTCTTTACCTTCGAAAAATGCTGCTCGCTTAGCATGGATTCAGATAATCAGCGCCACATCCCCTACTGGCATTCCAAAGAAGTTTTGGTGAAGCTGCGAGAGCCTTTTGCGCAAGCTGTCAGCGCAGAAGGTCTGTTGAGAATCTACCAGGAGATACCTGAAAATGAATGGCAGATCTACCAACCAGAGAGGGTGCCGCTGGTGCTGTGGGAGTCTGGCTACCTGATGATGCGATGGATGGAAGCACGAGCTGCCTCAAAGACGTTCTCAGATCAGCGTGTGCTGGAGCTTGGTGCTGGCATTGGGTTGGCTGCCATCTTTGCATCTCTTGCTGGGGCAAGTGTCGTGGCCACGGATGCCTCCAACCAAGCAGTTCAGCTTATCCGTAAGAACATCCAGGCAAATCTCGGGGACCGCGGGAGGATTACTGCGCTACGCTTGGATTGGACCCAGATTGTCAATCCCAGTTTGGATCCCAGCTCCAGAAAGGAACGGGCTAGACAAAAGTTGGCAGAGGCCGGCGTGTCCGGACATTTTGACATTGTTGTGTGCGCGGCTCTTGGATATGTACCGATCTCAACATTTCATGCCTTGCTTGGAATTCTGGATTTAACCACCGACCAGAAGACAACTGTCTTGTGGGGTGCGGGAAAAGAAGCGACCATCCATTTGAATAATTTGAAGCTTTTGAATCAATCTTTCAAGCATGACCAGAAAGCAGTGGAGTTGGCCAAGGCATTCAAGGTTTCCAAAGAATTGGGAGAGGACCGGCCGCCTCATCTGAATCTCTTCGAATTGCGTCGAAGGGCCTCCTGGAGAGAAGCTCCAGTTTTTCAAGACGAGTATCGAAGCTGAGCCAGTGGGGATTCCACCGTACATCTTGGCAAAGCCTGGGGAGTTGTTCAAGTTGGTCCTTCATTGGCCAAAAAACGACACAGCAAAGTGCAACCAGACATGGAGCTTCCATCAGATTCCCAAGTCATCCAAGATATCCAAGTCTTTCCTGCCAAAAACGGCTGACAGCAAGAGCAGCAAGCTGCCCCAAGCCATCTCAACGGTTTCCCAGCTTAGACCTACCACGCGCCCAAGAATCGTGGAACCGGTTTTGGTCCGTGACAAGATCCAGAGCCAAGCTGCAACCAAAAGGTTGGAATGATTGGTGGGTATGGGATCCAGTGGGATTGCAGCAATTGTCATTGGGCAGTCGATGAGATGATAAAACATGTCGTGCAGCCGACGATTTGAAGTTGCAGCAGCCGTTGAGGGTAGTATCCTCCTTGCATTTGTGGTGTTGCTGTTTTGGTTCAGGAATTACAATCTGAGGAAAGATGTAGAAATCATGCAGCTGAGGAATCCTTCAAATATTAGTCAAGTTGTGCCAAATTGCGCAGTCAATTACCTTTAGCTTATGGTGCACCGTATCTGCATTTGAACCTCTCTTGTCAGGTTGACGGACACGCGGCTTTCAGGATAGGCTATGATAGATATCCAATGGTATCCACAACGGAAATACGCCACCGGGGCGTTCTCATGTGAATCCAAATCCATCCAAATCCAAACTATTCCAATCTTATCACTGGAGATGGGCCCTCAGGAGATCTCAGGGCTCGAAGCCATGGGATTCCTTTGAGATGGAGCCCCGATGGGCCAAGGAGACCTGCAGGGAGCTCCTGTGTTGCAACCGGTGCCACTTTCGATCTCCAGGAGCACAAGTGTCCAGCCCAAATGAAGAGCAGGATGGCAAGTTTCGCTATGTCGCATCAGCCGATCATCAGCCTTTGCTTTTGCTGTTTCTTTCGTTTTTTTTGAATAATTCATTTCTGCAAGTGCCAGGCGGCTGTCAATTTTCTGGATGGATCGTGCCTGGAGAAAGTGTCCGAGCCGGTGCCCATCTCACCTGTGCAGAAGAAGAGAAACGGCTGGTCCTTTGTGCAGCTTTTGGACCAGCGGCTGGGGCCTCGTTGGGTGTTTGACGATTCATACCATTCATCTATGATTATTCATGCCGATGTCGTAGAGTTGGGGAGAGGGATAGTGTCTGGGAAAGGCAGCTTTTGTTAAACTACTGAGGTTGCTTTGTCCACACCTTTTCTCTTGGACCTCACTTGTAGATGCTGTGCAAGCGCGCACAGCCTGCCGTGTGCTAAGAGCGCGTATCAGTTCGCGTTGTGAGATGCACACCCCTTGGCTGTTTACAATGCGAGCAGGACACAGCTGGAAAGCTGCTAGTGCTTTTCATAATTTTCAAACACTGTTCCAGTATCTCGCGCAGTGTCCTAAGGCACATGTTGGCACAGACTGTCTGCAGAACAAAGATGGCTGGAGCTGTGTGTGCTCAATGGCAGATGCCTCGGGTCAATTTGCAAAGGTTTAGAAGGTACAAGCGACACAATATGAAAGATATATCTTGAACACCTGTGCAAAAATACTTTGAAAAGAACGCGTTGTTGAGAGTGCATGTGTTGTATGATGAACTCGAACGTCATAGATCAAATCTTTCAAGCTCCAACCAGACACTGTCAGGTGGGGTGGTGAGACAGCAGCGCTTGAAATTGTGGAGGCAGCTGACTGCAGCATCTTGGATGCATTGGCATTCTCCTTCATCAGAAAGTCATGGATATTTTATAAATATTATAAATGATGTTATCAAGATATATTGAAATAGTTAGAGTATGTTGGAGTATTTTGGACTCATCTTCCGAGTCTGTTTTCCCCGGTGTTCAACGCTGCAGGTTGAAGCCCTTGAAGCCGGCTGGTGCCGGAAGCTGGGCGTCCAAAGCTCCGAAGACGCCTTCAATGCCCTCCTTCAGCAGCCGCTGCCTGGAAGCTCAAGCGACGGCCATGACATGGAGATGCTATCTATCTGTATATAGTGTGTGTGTATAGTGTGCATATAGTGTGTATATAGTGTGTATATAGTGCACAAACACACACACATATATATAATATATATATAATTATATATATATATTTATATTTATGATTAACTATATATGTATATGTATGGTTGTGTATGCATGTCTATCTATATATAGATATAGATTTCTAATATCTATTGTACTTTATGCTGCACACATATGATACTGCAACTAATATAAAATTAACATTTAATTGCATCGAATTGCATTTCTAAAGAGAAGAGCCAGCCATCAAACAAGACCTAATCAATCTCGCGGTCCGTTTCAGGTCCCAATCGAAGATCTCAGAAATTGAACGCGATGTTCATCGGACATATCCAACCCACGAACGTTTCTGTGGAGAGGAAGGCAGGCCAACGCCTGTTGGCGGAGAATCACCATGCTCGTGGCCAAAGCAGTCCTTCTCCAAAGTTCTGCAGGTGCCGTGGGTCGACGTGAGCTGTCGCAGGCGGGCTGAGATCTGAGATGCCGTAGAATCTCTTTTCGTATCTTTTCGTCATATGTTATATGTTGGCCTGAACATGTGGAGGTATTGCAGGCAGTTGTCGTGGCAGAGTCTGGGCCCCAGAATCCTATAGAGCCAGATCAAAGTGATATGAAATGATATGAATCCTTTTGAATCCCTTCGATTGGCTGAAAGGCGTGTGCATGGGTGTGCTGTGTGCAGTGGTTAAAGCCATTTCCTGTGCTAATCGCTGCAGCCACCTTCCTGGTTTGGCAAGGCCCAACGTTGGCTACTGCCAGGGCATGAACTTTGTGGCAGCTACCCTGCGAGGTTCTCAGGAGATTGTTGGTCGAATTTTGATGGGGCAAAGATGTAACATTTTAACTTTGATGAATTCAAAGGAATCCCAATAAGGATCAATAAGGCATAAGAACCACAACTGTCAGACTGCCATAGCCTCAAGGCGCACTGCGACCGTCCTGCCCAGGTTGATACATGCAGATTCCATTCAGGAGGCTTTTTGGCTGCTCCTCGCGCTATTGGAAGGCCCCCGATGTGTGAATTGAAGGCCATGGGCCATGGATGCTCATTCCTACGCTATATGGCGGCTATGCCAGACCGACTCATATTGCTATACCATGCCTTGTCAGTGTTTTGTCAGTGCCTTGTCCAGGATATCACTTCCGCTACGTGTTCGCTCCAGGGGTTGTGGCCTAAAGATCGTGCAATCTGTTTGCAGTTGACACTGCTGGTGGCCCAGGTTCCACTGGTGCCGCTGGAAGCCCAGCTTGGTGCAGCTATGGAGTAAACACTTTTTTTTTCCAAGTTGTGATGCCGGTCATTTAGCCGGAGTTGTTTTGGAACCTATGCTTATTCTTTGGTAATTATAGGTCTTTGATACACGACAATATTTATGTACATTTTTTTCACTTGATTCATTCATGCATTAATCATTAACAAATGAATTTGTTTATTTCGGAAAGCATTTATTCATTCATGACATAATTGATTTTACTGAATGATATACATTTGATATCATATGATTACATACTCTAATCAATTAATACATCCGTGTTTGTGTGTGTATGTGCATTTGCTCCAACCGTGTCTATGGATTAATTGTGCACACGTACAGCGCCAGCTGTATGGTGCTTTATCCAATTCCTCACCATTTCTCACATTTGATTGGTCCATTCCAATGCCTTCTATTGGTTTTTGTAGTATGCTGTAAAGACTGATCCTTTCTGGTTTCGATTTGTGTCACATTGGATCAGGCTGCGGGTTTCCCAGTTCTCCGGCTTGGTGCAAAGAAACCTGCCACATCTCTGGCGACACTTGCGGGAGGAGCGTCGAGGGTTGGTCAAATGGAAGGGAAACATGGTCAGATGGAGGGTTCCTGGCAGGATGGACATAGCTTGGAGATATTCGCACATCAATGTGTAGTGAACTCAGAAATGATCCTTTGGAACAGCCAGCTGCGACTGCAGGTGATGCTTGCCAGTATCTTGCAAGTAAATTCATTGTACCATTTGTATCCATTTGTCACTAAATCAAGGTGTTGACGCTTTTCTCCTACAGCTTGGGGCGGGCAGCCCAAGTTCTGAACAAGGGCCTTCAGAGCCGTTGCCGTTGGTCACCAGACTGACTCAGCCGACTCAGCCAAGTGCAGGCCCGACTTGCTGGCGCATGTTTACGACGTCTTCTTCCTGCTGGGATGGAAGGCACCTGGTAGACCTGGTAGATCGCTGTGGGTGACTTGTGGGTGACTGGTGTCTGGCGAAGTGCACCAGTTCTTCCCACCTTGCCGTTTCACAGGCGGTTTTTCGGATAGGCTGGGGCGAGCTGTTGGAATACGGTGAGCGGTGAACACAAAAGAGGGCAGGAGCAATGACCAACATAATGTCACATGTCATGTTCTGAAGCAATCTTCGCAGTGAATTTTGTGAATTTCCTGGTTGCCTCTTCCAAATCGATCACCTTCAAGAGGTGTCAGCCTACTGGCAACCTTGGAAGATCAGTTGCAGGTGGCTCAGTTTTTGGACTTGGCTGTGCCAAGTTATTTGTGGTCAAACCCTTGAACCTGCAGTCACAGAATTGAATTACATTTCAGATATTGATGTTCCCTGTTGGCATACAAGATTGCAAGGTGCGGCCGATTCATCGCTCTCGTAGTTTGAGTACAGCAGCACAAAATGCTGGAACTATCTGTAACCCTCAGGTTGAACATGGACCTTGAAGATATCTCTCACTATTTGCATCAGCGGTGTCCTTGGCCGTGCAAAGACGCTCTGGGTGTTAAATGATGTTAACACTTTGCATCATCTTACCTGGTGACCCTCTGTACGCTTGCTTTCAACCAGTCTCTTTCAGTTTTCATGTCTTCCTTGGGACTCTTCGACTTTTCCAATCTCAGGTGCAAGCGACATTTGAAACTTGGGTCTGGAGCTTGGAAAACACATATGATATAGTTCATAGAGTGTTCATAGTATGTTCAGTTATTTTCAATCTATTCTGTGCAATGGTTCAATTGCAATATGCTATGTGTGTATATATATATATGTATACACCCTGAAAGCCAAATGACTTAATCTACCCACCATAGTAGTAAAAATGCACAACTTAACCCAGGGGTAAAATGAGTGATTGGGATTTTCTGGGATATCTATACATATATCTACTCAGTTCCGGTATGCCCCGGCTTGTGTCACCAGAGACTGAGGTCTGGCCCTGTTGCCATTCGAACCTTGCTGCGCTTCGAGGTTTCGTCAAGCAGTCCACGCCCCAAGTGGCGCAGCCAACGGTTGCGGGGATGGATTCTGACAGCAAGGCCTGGAAGAGTTGGAGTCTGCCTTCCAACTTGAGCGCTTCAAGGCTCCGGAAATCAGATGTGGATCCTGGTCAGAGTCATCCAGTGTAGGGAACAAGTGCGGATGAACATGTACGATTTGTCATGATAGGAATTGACCTTGGAATCGGCAGCAGGTGCTGCTGGCCAGCGTCCCTGGCGATGGGGAGCAGGTTGGCAATATTTGGCAATGCTTGTCCATCCAGCACAGCAATCCATCAAGAGGAAGAATGAAGAATTTTATTTATGACCATCAAGTTTTGAAATTGCTCCTGTGCTGGCGGGTTTGCATTCTGCATGCAGCGAGAAGATGAATAGCTTGAACAGCACATTGATGAGTCTTTATGCACATTGTGCTGGATGCGGAATCTTGGCTCATGAAGCAGCATCATTATGGCATTCCAAGTCCTAAAAGTCAAAACAGTGACAGTTCGTGATCACTTGTTCAACCAAATTGGCTTGAAAGTTGAAAAGCAGCTGCTTTTGAAGATAATTAGCTTGTCTGAATCAGCTGTGTTGCCAGGTTAGATCACATTGATTAATGTTGATTAATTCCACATCAATCCACCTTGTATGGGCCAATTTCTTTCGTCCATCCTAAACTCCGGGCATTTCTTTGAACAAAGAATGCCAGCGGATATCAAAACCTACAGACTGAGCGTGGCATGCTGCAGAGTGCAGCTCTGCTTTCAGCAATCCCAGCTGTCCTTGGAAGCTGTCAAGACGAGGCATGAGATTGAATCCCTGCTGTCTTGGGGGTCTTGACTTCAGCCCCTTGAAGCCGATGCAAGAAGGCAATCTCTGTGTTGGCTGAGAGACAGCTGAATTCGTAGGTTTCCCACCTGTCTCGGATCCAGTTGGGAAGGGCCAGAGGCTGAGTTCGAGGCAAATTTGGTTCTGTCTGATGCTCTCCGCCAACATGCATGATGTCAAAGCCGTCATATTTCCCAAAGACGGCCGGTGTGTGAACACCCCAACAGCTGCACCCAATGCAGAGTTTTGCTCAATGCAGTTGGCACATGTCTTGACGGTGGAGATTGACAGCTGTGTTTCTTGTGATCTACAGGCTGTGTCACTCTTTGCTGTTCACTCTCTGCTGATTGCATACGGTTTCACGGTTGCACTATATTGCATTGCATTCTGAAGCTGTTCCTCTCACAGCGCGTTGTTATTGCCTGGCCCCTGTGTGCTTGCCATGATTCGAATTTTGGCCCTCGCGGCTGTGGCCACTGCTGTGCCAGTGCCAACAACTAAATACGTGGTGAAGCTACGAAATGGTGTGGAGATGCCAATGATGGCAGCAGGCACTTGGCAGTACCCTGGAAAACTATGGTAGACTCCTGGTAGACCATGATAGAACATTGTTTCACTGTCACGGGAGGTTGCATTCCACAGGGCATCCTTTCAGAGTTGAAGCTGTTTCCAGCTCTGAATTTGGATTTGTTAGCCTCTGAGCCTCAGCCAAGGTACAATAGCTCAGAAGCGTACAGCTCCATTACTTCTGCCTTGAAAGCAGGATTTAGCATGGTTGATACAGCGTTGGACTACCACAATCAGGATCTTGTCCTATGATGTGCCATATGAGGTTTTCATGCACGGTCGCATACAGTCGCATTTTAATTTTACAGAGGCATTTTTCTAGTCACATATTTCACAATGGATGTTCAGATATTCAAGTGAGGAATCACTTCTCACTTCCATTAACATCATTAACTTCCACTTACGTTCATGAAACCCTACAGGATGGTGTCGGCAAGGCTATTGCAGATTCTGGTCACCCTCGCGAATCGATTTTTGTTGAAACCAAAGTGCCTGGCTGCGGCTTGGATCCGTCCATGAAAAACGTTTTTGATTGCTATGCTGGCACCAAGAAAGACCTCGAAACTGATTTGAAGTTGCTGAATCTCTCTTATGTGGACCTGGTGATTGTGCACTTTCCACCCATTTCCTCAATGATCACACGGTCTTGCAACAACTGGTCTGGAGGGTGCCAGATGGTCAGGGCCCAGTGGAAGGCAATGACCGAATTTTACACCGAGGGCAAGGCCCGAGCCATTGGCGTGTCGAACTACTGCCCCAGCTGCTACGAGTGCCTGGAGGCCATGGACAACTTGACGATGCCCATGGTCAACCAGGCAAGAAACCGCAAGAAACCTATCGACAAAGGATGAAATATGTAGGAATTTGATGGAATTTGTCCACATTGTGTCACATGGAGGCCGCAGACAAAAGAACTGTAGGAAGCCCTTCAAACAAAGGGGGGAAATGTATGCATTTCATGCAATTTAAAGGCAGCTCATGCTCTTTTAATGACCATTGTCTGATCATTCGTGCCTCATGGCAATTTGGTGCTGCCATGTGCTGCCCACCAGTTCGCAAGTTGACGCCTCCAGGTGCAGTTTCACTTGGGCATGGGCACCGATCCGAGCGGCTTTGTCTCCTACCACAGAGCCAAGGGTATCCAGCTGCAAGCATATTCAGTCTTGGCGAATTCCGTGACCCACCACGCTAGCCACTTGACTTGATGCTTGGGTAGACTTGCCGCAAAAGCGACATGCGGTTGTGCTTTCTTATCCCACTTCCAGATAGGTTCAGCGTTTGGGGATTTGGGGTTTGATTTGCGGCTGCTTGCCCCCATAGATTATCCCATAGTTGCTGCTGGTACATGTACTTGGTGGGAGCTCAGGTTCAGAGATCGTCAGTGGGAACCTCACCACCAGCATTGGAAAGGCTCACAACAAATCTGCGGTGCAGGTGGCCCTGAAGTGGGTTGTCTCCCAAGGCGCACCGATGTTGTGGAAGCGGTTGTGTTTGTAAATGGCCCTTGTGGCACCCTAAATAGGTCTCATGTGCGCTACAAGGGGTCGAGAATTCACAGCTTTCAGCTTACCGTATTTGGCAAGAGTGAGACTTTGGACTGTGGAGCACGTGTGATGAGTTTCGCTTTTCTATGTTCGGTTATATAGATAATGGTGTTTTTGGCTTTTTCTTCCTTCGGTTTCCTTCTCTTTGCCCATTCGTTGTGCCCAATTTGACGAGATTGCTGTGAGCTTTGACACCTTTGGGGCGCCAGGCATTCC
Source organism: Cladocopium goreaui (assembly GCA_947184155.2). Lineage (NCBI taxonomy): Eukaryota > Dinophyceae > Suessiales > Symbiodiniaceae > Cladocopium > Cladocopium goreaui. The sequence goes on along the minus strand of CAMXCT020000656.1, from coordinate 61,752 downwards.
AGCAGTCACGAAGTCATCCAATTTCGATCATTTGCAGCAAGACCTGGACCTTTTCTCCTGGAATTTCACTTCCCAGGACGCAAAGTTGGGGCTGGAGCAGGCTTTGTGATGCAGCTGACCCCTCAAGTATGGTGTAGTATGGTGTCATAGTCATATGAGTCATGATGTTTGGTGGGATTTATGGCATAATATGGTACGGTATAATGATGTCTATGCTTACCAGGCTCAAGAGCCATGAGGTGAGCTGGGACACCACTGCCAGCACTTCCCAATTTCCCATCATGTCCCACTGGCCAGCTATTGCCTGTTGCCGAGGAGAAGCAACTGCTGGACGCACATTCTACGCCAAAAGGATCCCCATCTTTCGCTTGTGCACGTGGTGAAGTGGCCGAGGTCCTCGTTTGAGGATTTTTGAGGTTTGTCCAGAGATGATCTGAGATTTTCGCCCTCTGCTGAGACCAGCACAGTGGAGCCCAGACACAGCAATGCCGGGAACTGGTGGAAAAGCTGCGGGTATAGGTGCAGTGATCATTCGCTTTGTGGCCGTCCAAAAGTCGGTCCAAAAGGCAGGATTAGGTGTAATTATGGTGCAATACATGATACCATTCTTTGGTTTGGTCTTCCCACGTTTCACGCAGCAAAGCTGTGATTTTGACGTCAATTGGCTGGCTCTTCTAGGATTAGAAAGTGAGTGGGTTCTATGGCTCCTTAGGTCTGGGATGCATCAGTTTCCTATGATGACGATCCGAAGGCATTGCTGCTTGCCATCATTTGCTGGTGTTGTGATTTGCCATTGACAGCCGGTTTCAGTTTTTAAAGCATGCTAGTCGCAATTCTGCTACATGAATGATTAATTCTGGATGGGCGGTATGAGTATGATGTTGACGTGAAGAATGTCCAGCCTGCTCAGTCCTTCAACTCTGCCATGCTTTGGGCAAAGCTGGGCCCTTACCTCGATTCATCCCAAGTGAATGGACAAGCAATCATGATGCTGCTTCCTTGGCTAAGACGCAAAAGTCAACACAAGGTGATGACATTCTAATTTTGCATGGAAAATATATGAACATATAAAAAATCAATGAACATCACATTTTTCATACTTTGATTGCCCTTTTGAGGCAATCATTTTTTGATCATCAGCGTCTCTTCGATGATTTTTCTGGTGCCTGTGCCAGGACACTGATCAGTCCACAGAGGGGGCCTTAGATCTCCTTGGGTTCTCAACGGAAGGGCTGCAAATTGTGCACAGCATGGGGGTCGCCCCGCGCACAGTTTACTGGAGCCAAGCAGCTCGCCCCAAGCCTCAGGAACCGCAGCTGCTTGGCCACGATGGTTGGACCGCTCGCATGGAAGAGGCTCACAGTGACGTCTCAGATGCACACACGTACAGAGATGCATCATGATATATAGGTATGGTCTGGTATGTATCTACAATAGGACATACGTATAGATACATGATGATACATGTCAATGTGTATTATATACATATATAGGATTGTATATGTGTATATTCGTTATGATACGAGATCTTACCATGCCATCATGAAGAGGACCTTCCACACTCAATCCAAGTCTTAAGGCCACTTTAGAAACGCTGCAGATTTCACCTGACTAGGCTTGGGAGTTGGACGAAGCGTGTCGTGCTCCTCACTGGGAAGGCGTGGTCATTGAAGTGGTCCTCGAACTGAGAAACTGATGGAAAATCATATGTAGGACGTGCATTATAATCAAACTGCATTAATCTCATGACAACAAATGACAACAACGGGTTCCATCTCCTGAAGATCCTTCAGTCTGTGGGATGATGGGAAGTGTGCCAACTTGCAGGTGGGATCTGGCAGCGTGCTGCGAGCGCAGCTGCCGCTTTTAAAGTCAGCAGATCTGGTGTTGTTGGTCACCTGGAAAGGCGGACTGTCGTGACATGTCGTGACAGTCGGAAGAGCCAATTGCTTAATGACTTGACAGAAAGATAGAAGGATATACAGTATATATGGAAAATTATGGAAATACGTCTGGATTTTTGATTATGGTTTGTTATGACGTTGCGTGACGCCGTGTCCTGTTGGGGAATCTTCTGCTGAAGTCCCAGATTGTGCGAAATACAATACATGTTTTTGAACTTTTGGGCCTCGAATTTAAAGAGGGAGAGAGCGAGACAGAGAGAGAGAGAGAGAGAGAGCGGAATGAAAATTTGGTGGTTCAGCAGGAGGAATTGAAGACGCTGAGCTCAGGGGAACTGAATTGCGACTGTGTCCGCCGTAGCCTCTGGTTCCGAGACGTAGATCCTGTCATCCCGTGTGGATGGTGTCAATGGCGGGCCCAGAGCAAAGCATACCCTACGAAAACTTGGAGGAGTATTTTGAAGAGCTGAGGAACCCACTATTTGAGAACACCATCAGAAGATTTTTCACAGACGTTTCCAAAGATTGCAATTGGTGCTTGATCGAGGCGCCTAAAGAGGGAACCCCAACAAGCAGAGATATGTATGCCAAGCGCTTTCAAGATGCATCGAAATTTGTATTCGAACTCCTCAGTGCCTTCGGAATTTCGCCAGTGTGTAACGTTTGTCCTGGACAAGATGGCAGGGCTGGCTATGTACTTCACGTGTGTGGCGTAAACCACTTCAAATATCTGGCGGAGAAACTGTCCAAGGACAGAGTCAGGTGCAAAGACAGCAAGGAGTTACAGAGGCAGTATGAGCACTCTTGGACCTTTGTCTTAGGACAAGTGATCATCAACTACCTCACTGGCGAGGTGAGAGTGAAACGGCGGCCTTCATTTATAGGAATCCAAGTCCGCAAAGCACAGGACCTTCCAACAATAGGCCGGGCAGTGTCAAAACTATGGCTCGGGATGGACATGGATGGACTAACTGAATCATTGGTAGTGTCTTCTGTGAGAACAGGTAGGCTTATCACAAGGGTGTTCATCACAAGGGTGTTCATCAGCACCATCACTACTGTAAGTGGTCCCATCTGAGCAGCGTTCTAAATTCTCCTTTATATAATATATATATATATGTTTAGTATTGTGCTAGCATAAATTCCATCTAGTCGTAAGACTTTCCTTGGGTTTTGTAAGCAGTGCGAAAGGTTTGACGCAAACACAATCTCCAGCAAACTCCATCACCATGAACAGTTTATTTCAGTCATTCGGCAGAGATTTGAATTTCTTGATTATTTTGGACTAATGCAGCCAACCCTGCAGAAGAATGGTACTGCGTGGGTACCCAACTCGCTTGCCCAATGAATGATGATCTGCAGTGGGAGCATTGGACGGACAAATGGCCTACAACCAATGGAGGCAAACCGCGTTGGAGGACTGTGATCAAAAAGTCTGCTGAACGCTTGGTGGAGCTTCTTGAAGCCCATGGCATCAGTGAGCATTCATGCCAGATTTGTCCCAATCAGCATGGCATGTGGGCCAATCACCTTGGAGGTCCGAAGCACTATAGCCATTTGTACAACGGTCCCAACCTTGAAAATTCTACGCAGCAGCGGTATCAGACTTGGGACCTTCCAGATGTATGTGGCGTTGGCATTGTCGGAAGGCTGGGCTGATTAAGATTGGTTCAACATGGCCCCAGCCCAGACGTTTGCCCGTGGAAGCAAAGATAAGCATACATGCCGAAGTATGGATGCGCGGAATTTCCGATGCGAAAGAACTTTTCTTTTAGCTTTATACAATTTATACAAGTCATTATAGTCGTCATTGATTTATGATTATTTGAGCGATTTAAGGGATTGAATTTAGGATTCAGAGTTCAAGGTTTCACGGCAAAGTTTTTGCCTTTCAGGTCATAGACCCACAAAAAATAACATCATGCCGTCATGCCGAGATATACCGAGTCAAGTGTTTCACCAAACAATTCGTTTTGATATTCTCAATGCTTAATGCAATGCGGAATCCTCAAACCAGATAAGGTATGGGTCAAAATTTAAGTCCCAGGGGGCCAGGGGACCACATAATCAGATGTGTAAAAGCGCATATCTGCCCACAGGTTGATGTTCGACCACATTAGCGGCATGATCCTGATGATTCGGAGCCAGGGGAGGCTGAGACATGAAGTTAATTATCCGTTGGCAAGAGGTTCAGAGATCATTGTCCACTACTCAGTTCAGGCCTCTCTGTATGCACAACGCTGCCAGTGGAACCTGCGTCCCACCCACCACCCATCCACACACCCCCACACACAAACACAAACACAAACACAAACACACGCGCGCGCAGACACACACACACACAGACACAGACAGAGACACGCACACACAGAGACATCACAAAGACACACAGTCACATGCAATGGATTGGAATGATCATCAAACTCTCAAGATTTTCTCCAGCAGTTGGACAGAGTGCATCACTGCATACCCAAACCAAGAATAGTAGCTATGCATAGTCCAACCTGCCTAAACCTTACCCGCATACTCGGCACATTTAAACATAAAGTCCAACCCTGCAGGACAGCAATCACAGAGAGCGACAGCATCCTACAGAGCCCAATGTGACGGAACAACCACAAAGTGCCACTTGCGGCCATCCCCAAAGTCAAATGCCGCCAGACCCTTCAAATATGCAGAATGGCATGCAATCAGGTGTTGGACAGCCGATGTTTGCACAAGCTGCTGGCAGCCCATTTGGTGGGCAACCTCAAGGGCAAATGCCGCCAGACCCTGCAACTATGCAGCATGGCATGCAACAGGGTGTTGGACAGCCAACATTCACACAAGCTGCTGGCAGTGCATTTGGCGGGCAACCTCAAGGGCAAATGCCAGGGCAAATGCCAGTGGACCCGACCATGCTGAATATCATGCAACAGGGTGTTGGACAGCCAACATTCACACAAGCTGCTGGCAGTGCATTTGGCGGGCAACCTCAAGGGCAAATGCCAGGGCAAATGCCAGTGGACCCGACCATGCTGAATGGCATGCAACAAGGTGTTGGACAGCCAACATTCACACAAGCTGCTGGCAGCCCATTTGGCGGGCAACCGCAAGGGCAAATGCCAGTGGACCCGACCATGCTGAATGGCATGCAACAGGGTGTTGGACAGCCAACATTCACACAAGCTGCTGGCAGCCCATTTGGCGGGCAACCGCAAGGGCAAATGCCAGTGGACCCGACCATGCTGAATGGCATGCAACAGGGTGTTGGACAGCCAACATTCACACAAGCTGCTGGCAGTGCATTTGGCGGGCAACCTCAAGGGCAAATGCCAGGGCAAATGCCAGGGCAAATGCCAGTGGACCCGACCATGCTGAATGGCATGCAACAGGGTGTTGGACAGCCAACATTCACACAAGCCGCCGGCAGCCCATTTGGTGGGCAACCTCAAAGGCAAATGCCGCCAGACCCTGCAACTATGCAGCATGGCATGCAACAGGGTGTTGGACAGCCAACATTCACACAAGCTGCTGGCAGTGCATTTGGCGGGCAACCTCAAGGGCAAATGCCAGTGGACCCGACCATGCTGAATGGCATGCAACAGGGTGTTGGACAGCCAACATTCACACAAGCTGCTGGCAGCCCATTTGGTGGGCAACCTCAAGGGCAAATGCCGCCAGACCCTGCAACTATGCATCATGGCATGCAACAGGGTGTTGGACAGCCAACATTCACACAAGCTGCTGGCAGTGCATTTGGCGGGCAACCACAACATCCAGTGGCAGACGTAGGAAGGGTGCGTACCGAATCGGATCATTTCCCATCATCATCAGGAGCTCCATCTGAATATTCAAGTGATGTGGCCACCGCTGCAGCTACGGAGAGATATTCCGAGCTCATGAGAGCATTTCAGGCAAAGCAACCAGGAAGCCTGTATGAGGTGTACACCGACCCAATGACAGGGAAACCATGGTGGTATGACCTTGTCACAGGTGAGGCTGTTCATTCTTGCCCTATTGGCATCATCCTCAGGGATTGCAGCTCGAGTTAAAAAGAGAAAGCAACATGGGGTCAGGGTTCTGACATGTTCTGGCTGATGTCAGGCATGTATACGTGTGCTTAGCGTGCTTGCAAGTGCTAGCATAGGCGTTGATGGTGTTGGAAATGCTCAGATCTGAAATGCTGCAGCACGCGAGCTTACCCTCCGGTAGGTGAGCTGGTAGCTGACCATTGGGCCGGATTCACTTTGTTGGAGGTTGACACGGTCTCAGAACTGAACTTAGTTGGCCATGGGCTATCCATGCCAGATGCAGGGCCACAAGATGGAACGGGAGATTGTAAGTAGATATGTATCCTAGGTTCAACATATGTTGAATTATCGTGACGCTAACGGAAGCAGTTTCCTGTCTCCATGTACTGTATCAGGTTTCATGATGCATAGCATCCGAAGCTGCCGCAGTGTCTAGCTGTAGTTGGACTTCTTCGTTTTCTCCATGTTTTTGCTCGTGAAACTGCAGCCTTTGGCCCAAGCATGAGGATCATGAGGGGACATGCATCAGATTGGAATGCAATTCTGCTAGGGCCAAGATTCCAGCTGAGCGGTGCAAAGCAAGGTTTGTCTTTGACTAATTACTACAATGGTGTTCCCAGGCAGATGACAGTGAGAACAACGCAATGCTTGATTTCATGGTCCGTGAACGCCGTCAACTTGTAGTTCTTCATTTGTTTCTATCGTTTTCCATTGCTTTTCTTCTAGCAATGTCAAGACCAGCATCATCAGATTGTGACCTATGTCTAGCCAAAAACTTCGAGCTTTTCGGGCACCCGATGGCCTTCAAACCCTTGGCCGTTTTTTGCCTGGCTTTGCCAACCTGGACGTGGAACACATGGAACCATGGTGCGTCTCAGAGCTTTGTCAACCCGCGTCCCAAGCTGCCTGTTGGACCTGTCCCACCCGTTAGACATGTTGGACCTGCGAGTGCTGTGTTTCGCAACTCCACGTGGTCAGCTCGGTCAGTGGGATTTGGGACGGTGCGCTTCGCAAACAGCGCAGTACTGCTGGTGGTGGCAGTCTTCCTTGTGGCTTTGAAGAAGCCGGCCGTGTCTGCATGGGTTGGCTTTGTGATGCATGCGCTCACTACGGGCATCATGCGAGGATTTCCCTGTCCTATCAAGATTCCAGTGAGCTTCAGGCGTGAAGCTAGGTCCAGCTTAGCAAAATCATATATTGCCCAAGCAATTCTGCTGTCTTTGGTGCTTACAAGTCAAAGCCCAACCTCTGCGATGGTCTCCAAATATTTATTATTTGCGCTGATCTTTGTTACAAGCATATTCTTCGATTGGCCCGATCCTCCGCTGCTGGATCAAGCACCTGCCTTGGTCTTCCCTGGTGCCCCGGGGTGATGGACGTGTTGCCTTTGCTGAATCAAGAAAACTAAATCTTTCAAGCCTTTCAACTATGGCACCACTTCATCTGTGTCCTTCTTTCTGTGTAGATGTTCGACGGGGTTGGAGGATTTTAGTTGCAGCTCTAGCATCGGCAAGCGCCTGAACATCAACATATTCTAATTGCTGGCCATGCTGCCCTGCAGGTGCCATCCCAACGAAGAGCGAAGAGGCGGAGTCAGGCACACCACATCCACCCCTCGCACAACTCAAGTCTAACAAAGGTGTGATAGATTGGTAATTGTGCTTGCGATTGGGAATGCTATGCTGAGTTTGAATGTCAGAGTCCTGCACAACAACCTTTCACTATTTCAGAATATTTCGGACATGTTGTTGGTCCGGAGTGGTCCGGAGTGGTCCGGAGTGGACTGTGGTGCTTTCCAACATGCTCGGAACGCCTCCAATTTCTGGTGCTGAAAGGCGATGACCGTTCTGCCTCCAGCAAGTTCATCATGCGCTTGGTAGGCATCCTGTTGCTTACCAAGAATCTTGGCAGAGAACCACACACCACATCCTCCCATTACATTTTGCGTTGGTGAAGTAAATCTGTTTGTGAACAGTGGTCTTGGCACACAGGCACACAACCGTTTAGACAGCCCAAACATGATGAACATGTGATTTCTCACTGAAGATCTCTGATTAGACCCTGTGTTACAAGTGTTTGAGGCTCCTTTCCAGTCAGACCCGCGAGTCTGCACTGTCGTGGGGTGCAGCGTTCTTTGCACATTGTTTGGTCATTTACTTGGCCGCGAGCAGAACAAAGAGGCGGTGATCGCGATCCACTGATTCATTCTGGGCCAGTTCATATCCGGATCATTCTGTAAATAGTTTTTCAGTATAGTATATATCCGTATATATCCACTGTTCATATCCGTATAGTTTTTCAGTTTCCAGTGGCTTCCACGTGTCTCTTCTGCAGTCCAAGCCGAACCCGAAAATCGCAAGCCGTCACAAGGTGCGGCCAAACCCCCATCGGCCAAATGTGGAAAAACAGTCGCCTCACAGCATCTCACAGCATGTGACAGCTGCACATCAACATGGGTAAGGTAAGTATATTAAATATATTGAATAAATAAATAAATAAATATATATATATATATATTATAATTCAGATTAAATATTAATTTTCATTATAATTAGTAAACAGATAGTGTATAATAGTAATAATCTATAATAATCCTGTAAAATTCCAGAAAATCTCACTTTGTTCACCTGGCATTCACCACTTTGATTGGATTCTATTGGGATCTCTTGGGTTTGATCGGGGCATTTTATGGTCAGCCGAGGTAGACCCGAGGCTCAGTTCATCGGAACCTCAGGAGATGGGGAGGATGGCCGCCTATGATTCAAATGGCCACCAAGATGTGGAAGATGTGGGAACATATGATAATGTAAAAAAATATGATACTGTAAAAAAATATGGTAACTAATATATTGATAACATATATTGAATAGATAACATATGATAACATATGATAATATATCTTGATAACATATGATAACATATGATAACCTTTGGCTTTTAACTTGAAACTTCCTTTCACAATTTATGGCACAATAAATGACACGATTTTTTTTCTTTCCATCACTATGGCCGTCTCCACGACCTGAAGGATACGCTGCTTCGTGCTGGCCTTGAGTTTGTTGGCGTCTGAGTTGCAGCTTGGACACCGATGCATGAGCGATGCATGCGCCGCATTCCAATTTTTGCAGAGGTGCAGGGTTTAGCACCGGTCGCCGCAGATGTGTCTTTGCCTAAGTCGATTGAAGTACATTGTGAAGTGAAAACAATATAAACCAAGGAGAATCTTTGAGAGTAGCTAATAATGGGTGTACATGACCTAGCACATAGGATGAACATCTCAAAACTAGATCATAGATCCACAATACTGTAGCGAATTAGATAAACTAATCACCAATAAACACACACACATGTGTAGTAAATATGCATTTTGTCTTTGGAACATGTGATTTCACAACCGAGTCGTTACACGTTTCGTTGATCGTTAGATGGACTCTGGCCGTGCCGAGGCTTGTCATCAAAAGTCGGCCAGATGCTTTGCTTCCAGAGGTAGCACGTCTGCACCCATAATGATTTGTATAGGTGTTGGTTGTTTGGCTTGATCAAAGATGGATGGATGGATGGATGGATGGATGGATGGATGGATGGATGGATGGATGGATGGATGGATGGATGGATGGATGGATGGATGGATGGATGGATGGATGGATGGATGGATGGATGGATGGATGGATGGATGGATGGATGGATGGATGGATGGATGGATGGATGGATGGATGGATGGATGGATGGATGGATGGATGGATGGATGGATGGAGGGATGGATGGATGGATGGATGGATGGATGGATGGATGGATGGATGGATGGATGGATGGATGGATGGATGGATGGATGGATGGATGGATGGATGGATATATCTAATTGGAATGAGATAAATATAAATTGAATGTTCTCTGTAGATGTTTAGTGTATACGATTTTTCTCTCTCACGCTCTCTTGAAATTGTGCATCCTGCAACATGCCTTGAAAGGGCCTGGTGGAGCATATCTTTGAGCTGGACTACAGTTTGCCGCCACCAGCTTGGGAGCTTGTTTGAACTTGAGTAACTTGAGTTGCCTCTACTCGTGCCAGAGGGATTTTGCGACAAGCTGTAGACAAATACACAAAGCGTTGTGGCGGAATGGATGTTTGGATGTTTAGGGATGCGAGTTGTGCTGGTTTTGACTGCGCTAACTTTTGCATGGCTTGTCACTCTCACTTTGATGATCATCCTTCCGAAGCTGTTTCCAGCATGGACTGCAAGGGGATTCCAAACATCGTGTCAAGGCATCAGGCCTCCATAAAAAACAGGTGCAAATCTGGAGCATGAGCATGTTCCCCCGGCTGTGGCTTGGAATTGAGCTTGGATGAACTAGTTCATTCCTTAGAAAGTAATGAGTTAGCGTGATAGCATCATTGGCATTTCATTTGTTGTGAAAGGCTGTTCTCGCTTACATGAAACTGTGTCATACTTTCAGGAAGACATGGAACTGAGGGCGGAGGCTATGCCTCTTCCACCATGAAAGTTTCAGTGCGGGACGGGTACAATGCGAGACGGGTCCAATGACAATATTTTACTCCGATTGAGGCTCTGTAGACCTCCCAAGTGCTCTTGAAAAGCCATGAGTGGAGCGAACAGATATCGTGTGCGGGCGCGGAGCTTGACAAGTATGCCCGAAGACGCAGCTGACAGTTTGACAGGCCAGTTCAGATGGGTCTTTTTCTTTCTTTTTGCCTTCATAATCTTCATATGCTTGCGCGTTTGGACGCTGGTGCATCCCAAGAGGATTCGACTTATTGCATCTTCTATTGCCTTCTAGCCTTGGCCAGTCCTTCCTGTCATGTTCGAAACGGAGACCTTTGGGCAAGAAGCAGCGAAAAAGAAAAAGCCCTGGTTCTGCTTTCCGTGCTGGACTGAGGATGACAAGGCACAGCTGGAGACGTTTTTGGTCAGAAAGTGTCATGGCAGTTCATGTCAGTTTATGTCACTTAATTGTCATATTAGTATATTAATATATTAGTCATGTTGTCATTATGTGAATCCTCATGTGGATGCCTTGGACAGGACCTGACCACCTGGAGCCTCTCGGATGCCGAGCGAGGAAAGGCACGACAATGCTTGGAACAGGCACGGCAAGCCGGGCAAGCCGGTGAAGGACATCGACCTTGCATGTGCTTTATTCGCCAGGACTGGGTGAGGGATCGTCCCGCCACACCTCAACAATACTCAACATTTGTACTTCGCTTCCACTGACTTGCCTACTGTACAGGGCATTATACTTAATTATCATGTTTTGATGCGTGTCTGCCCACCTGCAGGACATTCTCACCGGCAAGTGGGCACACTTTCAGCTGGGCACTGGGAATGAGAAGAAGCCTCGCCAAACCGAAAGCAAGAGCAAACAAGTCGCCATGAGGCTCGTTCTGAAAGCTGAATGATCTGAATGGGAATGAAGCTTTGCTCCAAATTCGAACTGTGGTAGGCCAATCCACGAGGAGCCAGAACAGTTGGATGGCTGTCCCTTCTGTGCCTGCCACGTGCCTGAAGCTGCTGATGTCTTGCGATTTGAGCGGCTTAGCTGCAAACTGAGCACAGTGGGTGTACTAACGTGGTCTAACGTGGTCCAACGCGTGCTCTGGAGATTGAAGGTGTCAGGTTTGGAGATCATGATCAGAGCAAAGTGAGATTTTGCACCATTGTTTGGCTGCTTTTCCGATGTCAGCTGGGGCATTTGGGGCCATCAGTCTGGGCTCAAAGTGCAGCACGGACCTACCCTCCAGCTATGTTTGTTGATGATATTGTACATGGTACTCGTACTGTAGTATCCAAGCAGGGCTAAGGATCGCATCAAAAGGTCATATCATATGATGTCCTGTATACTTGTATGAAAGTGGACGATGTCTATGATTTGTCTATCCGTGCGCCTCAAAGACTGCATTCATACGCACTTGATTAAGGAATACGGAATACACACGAAGCACATCTTAGTTTGAGTTATTTTGACAGCGGCAGCCATGGAGACCAAACTGCGCGTGGTTCTGGCAAACTTGGCTGGTGATGAGCTGTGCAGAGTGGATGTCCCAGCCAGTAGTAAAGCTGCGCAGCTCAAGGATTTATTGGCCCGAGAACTGGGGATGTATCCCTACACCTTCAAAGTCATCACAGCCTGTGGCGTGCCGGTGGAAGGTAATGGCCTTGTTAAACACTTGGCTGAAGACGGGCAAATTGATTTGACCATGGTGAAGATTGATGGTATTCCACATCCAGATTCGAAGGGCTATGTTCGGCTCCAAGCAGATACAGATGAGCCGGTATCTGAGAGTCCATCAACTTTTTGGCGCGTGGCCGTTCCCGTGTCAAGTTTTATGCTGGCGCTGGCATCTGTCATTCACATGTTGAAGCTTTGGCCATGTTTCCGACAAAGAGGGAAGTTGGGCAGAAAGGATCGGAGATTCTTGTCCTTTATTGCTTATATTTTGTATTTGTTGGAGGCCTTGCTCTTGAACCGAACGGCCAAGGGGCTGAAGATGTTGAAGCACACTGAGGGCATCCTGGACTACATTCAGAAGATCAAGGCTTGCAGGCCAGCTCCTGAAGTGCGCGCCCAGTGCTACCACATGGAGACTCGGACTTCCACAGTCGTTGATGAAGATGGCACGATACACACGGAATCCTATGAGGTTCGTGTGGCCACTGCAAGTTTGACGGAACAACTGAAGGTTTCACGATGGGAAGATGTCACGGGCGATGTTGCCTACGGTCTACGCTACTTTCCCTTGTTGCAGGTCCACTTTGAAGTGAGTTGGGAAGTCGGTGACTGGGCCACCAGCCATGAGCACGAAGAACAGCGTCACGCCTTGAGCCGCCGGGCGCAGGCGGCGGATCAGCACCACGACACTTCCGAGGTGTTGCGTTTGGTGGAGGAAGATGGACAAGAAGTCAGCTTTCGCAGTGATATGATCGGAACCACTGGGGGTTCATCTCCGAGGTGGTTGGGGTTTATCCCCTATGCCATTTGCACCTTTTTGGGTTTCAGTTGGCCCTATCGGTACTGGTTGTCAAGGCAGGCCATCAAGGGCGATGTGATTTTTCGAAAGAAGGTCTGGTCCACGATGTAAGCCGGACACAGGGCAGAGAGATATAGCGGCCAGTGTAGAATTTGCTCTGCCCAAACTGGCACTCCAGCTGGTCCCGGGAAGACCGAAATGCCATGCGGTGTCCAAAGGTGATGCCGTACGCAACTCTCTGCAAAAAGCCTCGAATCATGTGTTGCTTCGAAAGTGGTGTCCAGTTGAGCATATTCGGCCTATTTGCTGTTCCTTTTCTTGGCCACCTGAAAGCCACAGATCTTGGATTGACATGGCACTTCCATGCCCCATTGCCATTTTGATGTTTATTTCGTGCCTTGTGGTTTGTATTCTAGCATTTACTTGCGACCATGGCTAAGGAAGATTCAGGGCGAGGCGCGACGGGATTCTCCGGGTGGAAAGTCGATGTAAGCTTGTCATTGCTTGTAAAAGGCCAAATTCATCGCATGGATTTGAAAAAAATCCAGTATTACTTTGAGTATAACAGCATGTGAGCTATACCTGAGAGTGGTGCAGTGTCCTTTTTCTCATGAGGCTGAGACGGGGGGCACCGAGACCATATTGTTGGCGAACTTCTGGAAGGCCAGCTGGACTGTCTCCACTTCCCCAGTTTGCTGTTGAAAAGACAAGACAACCTTCTGCATGTGAAACAGCTCCAAGGTTCAGAAAGCCTAGTGGATTCTAGTGGATCTATGTGGATGATGTGGCCGTTTCTTGAAAGGGCCAACACCTGACACGACCCCTGTGATGACTTTGGGAGTGCAGCTTGCTTGGCCCGTCCAGTACGACGCCTACGAAACCGTGACGACCGGGCATCAGTTGAAAACCGACTGGTCCCGAGCCAACGGCAGACCGTGGCAAGTGCGGGTTGTTGCTTGGCACCGGGCGCATTGAGGTGGATATACGATGATATAGGTGGATGATGGTAGATGTCTTCTACGGCTGTTAAGAATTTTGGGGCCTCAAGCCAGGAGCCACAAGAAACCGATAAGAATATTGCGTTGCAGATTGGTTTTGCCGTTTGGTCAAGAACTGAAACGGTCCTTTTTGAAACATCGCATCAGCATGCATCAACGAAGAATATCACATGAAGGTCATTGAAGGTCTTATTCAAGTGCTAAGTAATTATACTATGAAAGTGGAGACAGCATGCTGCCCGGAAACATGCGCTACCATGCACTTCCTGTGAAATAGATAAGTAAGTGCAAAAAGACGCAGCAAGATAGGTCCATATGTAGCAGAACTATTTGAGAAGGCGATGGGGAGAGATAGAGATAGCTATGTAATGTTATGTAGCTTATGCCAACAGTTGGCTTGCACTGATTTCCATTGTGTTTACTCATGGGACTGTGCCTCCCATTTCTTCACTTTCCTTGCGCCTTCAGTATCTTCAGTTTGCCGTTCACGCCATGAGGTGCGCAATATTTTTCCAAGCATGAGCGTCCCCCGGGAGTACTACTTCGATGGCTGCGATGATGGCTTCCTGGATGATCGAGGTGGCAACATGATCAACCCCCGAGTCGGGCACCCTTTGTATTTGCAGGCGGGGGCCTGAGCTCAATATGCTCAATGGACGGCATCACTGTGGCATCACATGGGCATCACATCACCACAGGTGCCTGGTGTGGGCTTCAATGATGTCGTCATCGAAACTCCGTTGCACAATATGTGTGCGGCACTTGAGCAGGAAGAGTGCCTTGGATACGAAAGCAAAGAACTTCACGTTTAAAGTTCTTGTGTAGTGGCTTGAAACAAAGTGAATGATGTTGCAATGTTGCTCGCACACTGCGCCATTGACCTCAAATAAATTTGATTACTCTTGATGTGCATCCGCATTTATACAATTTTATACATATTCAATCATATTCAATGTTTGAACGATGCATGTCATAGGAGATCATAGGAGTTTGTTTTAAGCTGTACCGGCAGTGGTTGCGGTGGGAACCTCCAAAGGTGCATTGGCCTTACCCTGCGAGCAATTGTGATCCGGGGCCGTGAGCTTCTAGCAAATCCGCTGGTCGGGTACGTCACTGCGCCTTGGTTGGATGGGCTCCGTCCAGATCCAACAGATCCAACATGACAAGACGAGACAAGAATGGCTCTTGACCGTCTTTCATCCGTCTTTCATCCGTCTTTCATCCGATGTGAGGTGTTTAAGCAGCACAAATGCGGAAGCATTGTGCATGCGCACTGGCAAATCATCACCACACCTTTTGTCCCCAGCTCGGTAGATGTGGGGGTGCCCAGTTCCAGCAGACTATCGGAAGGCATCGCTTCAGTCCTGATGGCTTTCACAGTCATGATAAGTTAAGAAGTTCAGTTGGTCATGATTTTGGAAGCCCATTTTTGTGAGGCGTATGGATCGACCACATCATCGAATCAGAAGATCTAAAGTCAGTAGATGTCCGAAAATAGATGAAACATGATGAAAATAGATCCTTGACAATGATATAGGGATGCAATATTATTATATTGTATGCATCTATGTGCATGGCATGAGAAGTTCCAGCCTCGTTGAACATCATGGAAGGTGCAGCTAATTAGAGCAGCACGGCTACAGCAGCGCTTCGGACTATGTGTTGGCTGCCAAGTGCTGGTTTCGGCACCAACGGGCGTAGCTTGACTGCGTAGCCGTGAAAAGCCATGCTCTCAAACTACTTTTAGTTCCACAAGTTGGGTGGTGTCATGATTACGTACTGCCTGATTTCAAATTTGGATTTCCTGCTTGCCATGACTGTCTGGCATTTTGGCGCTCAGAGCGACCTGGCCTCCGAGCGTTTGGTGTTGGAGACCGCGCACTTCGTGGTGTCAGCACCTTTCGCTTGTCGTGAGCGCTGGCGTCTTTACTTGGCTCCCAAAAGGCATTCACCCGATGCCCGGCCTGCGACTATGATGGCTGTGTTTCCATCCCTCTGTTGTGTTTTCCACATTGTGTGAAGCCATTGACGTTGGTTTGCTTGGTCTTCCGGTCTTCCCTTGTTCTGGCCTCTGGTGTGATCATTGGCAGTATGGGCAGTGCTCAGGACTTTTTTCAAATTTCCGTGATGGAACTGGAGGATTTGGCCCATGTCCTCAAGAGAGTCCTCCAAATGTGTCTTGGCTCACTATTTCCCACACTCTGTAGGTGTCAACAGCGCTTGCACATGCTTGCACAAGGAAGCAAGGGCTGACCATGTGTGAGTAGGCCGGCCACACATTTCCAGAGCCTCGCATTTGTTGCCACGGCCAGGTACTATTTCAAATTGAATGATTGCCCCTTCAACATTGCCGTGTGGACAAGACCCAGTGTTGAAACGCATCGCGACAGCTGGTTTGGAAGCTTCAGGCGCCAGCGATGCTTGAAGTAGGGGAGTTGGGTCAGGGCAATGCTACAGTGGTGAAATTGGGGTCCTGCCTCGCAAGATTTCCTTTGGCATTTATGTTTGAGAAAGCTTTTGTTGTCTGATAAAATCTGATTATTGAACATACAGTTGTTGGAAAGGCCTGGCCATCGAGCCGAAAGCAGCATCTTGGCACATCTTGGCAGACGATCAGTTTCACACCTGTCTCAGAGCACCGGCTGTCATGAGCGTTGGCAGGTCAGTGGGGGTTGTGGAAACGGTTTGGCGATCACAAATATATTTGTTCAACAACCTGAGATTGGAACCCGGCTACTGTACCCGTTCCTACGATTTATATACTGTCAGGATACCGACAAAGTTTTCGCAGTGGTTGGGCTAGGTTGGGCACAATCTAGTCTCATGAGATCTCATGAGTGTTTGAGCTCTTTCGAGGCTATAACTACTTCCATTGGTACATTGGCTTCTATCCACGGGGCAAAGCTGTCCCGCAGGGCTTCAAGAATGCCACAGCAGCTGGTTGCATGAAGACCTCCCGGACTGGTGGCGGACTATTGAATCAATTGAACTAACATAAGATTCGCGTGGATCTTTTACAATCTTTTGCATGCATAACAAAGGGGGACACCTTTACACGGATGCATCACGGATGCGCGCCTCGCGGCGCTTCCAAGGACATAGCGCCAATGAAGACCCTTCCAGATGCTTGCCGCAAGCATTGCCTGGACTATCCTGGATTCTGTGACAGTGGAATTTTCAAACTGAACCAGAGATGAATTTAGGAGCAAATTCGCTGTGTGTTATAGTAAAGTTACATAAGAAAAGATCGATTTACAGAATTCTTCCATCATTGTGATTAGAGTGATTCTCCTATCTTCTGTGATCATTCCATTTCCTCCTCCTGTAGAGGTGTGAACAAAACATCTTGATGCATACTGTGCATATGCATGTACACTGCATTGTGATAGATATCAGTAAATAAATAAATAAATAAATACGCACACACACAGATATATATATATATATAATCGAGTCATATTGACATACACACCCGCACGAGATATAGTAAAACAACATAGGTACATAGGATTACTTGCATGAGACGAATGGCAGTCGAAAAACATAGAAAACCACTTCAGTGCACATGAGTGTGGATGATTTTTCGTACAACAAACGTGTGCCATTGTTGTCCTGGTTGCACTGCGTGGATGCCAGAGATCCTCACAGGAAGACGACGCTGCCATCATGCGGCAGTGGCTGACCGAACTGGTCTGCATCACAGGGGGGTTGAGTGGCAATATGTTGCATGAGTGGCAATATGTTGCAATCAAAGAAATAGTCTGCAAATCTGGTTTCTGGAATGTATTCTTTTGTCATCAAAGTTTTTCTGAATTGGTCGAAGGGAAATTCCACAGGAAACATCTATAATTCATCTATGATTGGGATTGTTTGGGGGTCAAAACATGGTTTCCTGTAGATGTTCTCTAGACCAGTCCATTGAGATTTTGTATATCTATGTTGTTTTGGCATGTTGTGGCAAAGAATACGTTAAACAATGTTAAACACACTCTGCACACTCTTACACAATCTTACACACTGATGCGCAGTCTTTGCAACACCTATACTAAGCCTGTTTACTGTCAGCGCAGTTTTCAGAGATATTTTGAACGAGACTTTGCCCGATTCGCCAAAGGCTGAAGAGTCTTCTCCGTCAAGCTGAGTGGACGGTCCGTTGATTCGTGTTTTCAAACCAACCAAAGGGCTCTGCAAAGGTAGTGCCAATGTTGCTTTGTATAGGACTAGGTGACTAGGTGACTAGGACACCATAGGATATCTTTAGCTGGCTGTAGCCATCCTTGAGAAAATGGGATTCAACTTGTTCGCAGCATGGGATGGTCAGAGTCAGATCGGCGGCCATCGGTTGGTTTCATCGCGCTGTTGGACTGTGACCGTTTCTAAGGCCAGAGGTACTGGGACGGTTCGTCACCTCAGGGATGGAAAGTTGAGAAGCAGGGGACACAGGGGCAACAGTTGGGCTGGCGTTGAGGCCATTTCTACGGCGCATTTGGGTCCCATGGATTGATGCCCCTTGGCACAACTTGTGGTCCTTGTGCAGTGTGATCAGTGGAGTGATGTGGAGTGGTGGAGACATCGAGAGAGATCCATCGAGGGAGTGTGCTGACTGTGGAGTCCAGTAGCCATTCGCTGAAACCGTACTTGCAACATTCTCTTTTACTTTGTGTTCATCCATGCAGCTCCAGGCGCTGATGCCATTCTACATCGCAGATGATTCTAGGTTGCACGTGTGGAGTGGTGCACTTATGCATGGCATTTGGATCTCTGTGTGTCTTTGAGGGTCGGGAGCAAGACCCAAAGCCTGCTAGATTGACAATGACAAATGGTGGACTGAGCTGTGAATACTTTGCAGCGTGAGGACGTTTTTGCTGGAAGCTTGTCTGATTTGCGTTTGCCCTTCATGTGTTGCGCCGACTTGCTGGCTTGAAAGTGCGAGAGGGATGGTTTCTTTGGCATGCACCTCCAAAGTTACACAAGTTACTTCCAAATCAAGAGATGAAACATGGTGAATGGCTAGCTAGTGCTACATAGTGCTACTAGAGTGCCGGTGAAGGACCTGTTTGTGCACCTCTGACAGGCTAGAACTTGTACGGTCCGTAACTTCAGATTTCGCCTGTCTTGTCATCAACTCTTTCGGGGCGATGTGACACGATGCCAGGCCAGCTACGGTGGCCATGGAATGCGGTGCGCCCTGTCAAGAGCCGCTCGTTCCGGAAGCACCGCTGCTGATCGGCTGCTGTTTTTATTTCCAATCCAAGGCACCATGGGGCGAACTGCAGTCCACGTACATCGATGGCTTGTGGCATCCTCAACCTATTGGAGCCACCTTCAAGAGATGCTGTAGTATAGTTGCGACTTGTAACTTCTTTGGCATGGACAAGATGAGCAACTTAACTTTAGTCACCCTCCGAATCTAGGAGTAAAGTGCTTTGTTTGATTAGGACTTACTAGTACTGGCGCTAGCCTGCTAAAGCTTATTTCAGGAAATGGGAAATCTTAGACTTTGCAATTCTGGTTCTCCTGAGCTGAGCTCCTGGTCACCGCATCACCACACATATCCACACATGCACTCGTTGTCTCGCTTCGCAATGCTTTGCCATCAGTCAGCTCTGTTACTTTGAGGCGCCTTTTCTGCAGTGGTATCCCTTCCTCTTTGCTTTCAGGTGGGTGGCCAAACCGGTCAAACCTTCAAGAAACAAAGCCAGATACTGCCATGCATGGACCTTTGATTCAACTCTTTCAGGCGAAATTTGCTGCGGACTCAGGTGTTCATGTCTTTAGGATTTAGAATTGCTGGAGGCAGCCACAGACCACAGGCAATCAAAACGAGAATCACACTGAGATCATGCTAATATAATATCTTGTCTGCAATTTGTATAATAGTTCAATAGTTACTAACGGGTCAAACGGTCTTTGTGGCAGCGTTTGGCAGCCTGTGGGCTCAGATATGACCTGACGGATAAGCTGGTGGAGCGGGTGCCGGTTGGCGCTCAACGCCAGGTACTGATGGTTCGGCCGCAAATATTGGACTGAGGTTCTTGATGGTTCTCGTTATAGCTTGGTTTCCGGTGTTTGGATTTCACAATTTATAGTCCATGACCTCCACCGGCAGGCCAGAATAATATCCAATTTTACTGAAATACCTTTTTAATGCCATGTAATATCATATGAAATCATAAGTACTGCAATTATATGATATGAATGCACGAAAATGCTCATACTGACATCCTGCACCTCTGTTGATGCGACCTGCAAGCCAGTGCTTTTGGGCGTCGCAAGGGGCGTGGCCACAGCTCAGCCATCTTGGAGGCAGCGAGCTCGTCTTCACTCAGGCGCCGGGCGCGAAGAGCATTCCATCTATGCACAGCACATTTGATTTCGCGGCACCAGGCCCGATGTGAAGGACCATTTGGTGTGCTTCTGAGAATCTTCTGAGATGCAAGATGATGCAATGATGATGCATGATGCAAGTTTGTTTCAAAATGCATGATGCAGAATGGCATGAGCAAAGGCAGCAAAGGTTTCTCATGAGCACCAGACTATTGATGCGCGTATTGATGCCTTTGATGCATTGAGCCATAAAATTTCAAAGTCTTGATTGAATCCTCGAGCCCGTGCTATTAATTTTCTCGAGACCAGCGATGTTTCTGGGATCTGTTGCTAGATGTTTTGGCTACTGAGATGCCAGGAAACTCTGAGTAGATTCACATGATTTCACCCTCTGCTCCCCTTTTTTTTGGAGTCAAACACCCCCCTCAAAAAATGTAATATTCACACTATTTTCAATTATATATTCAATATTATTCATATTTGTTTCCTGTACATTCATATTTGATATATCCGTATTATAGTACCTCTTTGCAGTCCTAGCTCCAGGTGAAGCTTCTCAGCATCTACTTCCATTTGGTCCGGCTTCAGATGCCATGGAAAACGCCATGGGTCGTTCATAGCAACGTGATGCCCAAGCCGAGGTCGTGGGCATCTTTCGAGTGGGCGGTGGTCCCTGCGAGCCAGGCGGTGGAGTTCATCTGCTGTTGACGTCCAACACTTCGATTGAGGCCGTCCTGGTGCGGCTGCCATGATGGGATTGTTTCGTTGTTCCAATATCATCCAATATCAATCCCATGAAATATCCCATGAAATATCAATATCAATATCATCCAATATCAATATTTGAATATCAGTATCATCCAATATGGGATTGTTTCATGAGATATCATCCAATATCAATATTTGTTCAATGCTGATTCACCAGAAAGCTTGATGCCATTGCTGCAGGCCGGAGTCGTGCATCGACCGCGGCTGTTGGGTGGGAACCAGGCGCTTCGATGCCCAAATCTCACTGCCAGTGGTCTGGCACAGTGGAGGCGGGAACGGGTACTGGCGTTTCACAGTGCTCATTTGGGTTTGTCTGAAAATGTTGTGTACCCCTAAACCCAATGGTTTTGCTGATCATTATCCCTATTAAATGGCTATAAGTGGGAATGTACCCTATTTTCAGACAAACCCATTTATGCAAATGGCATGTATAGTAGACTTTGTCGTTGCGTTGCAGAATGTAAGACTCCGAATTTCTGTTGATAACCAACCCATATTCAGAATTCATAGGAGCTGTGAATTGCTTGCTCTGTCGGCCTCCAGATGTAGCAATGTCGTTGTGCAATATATATATATATACGTATAATTATATATATATATATATATATTAGGGTACTTCTTTACTATATATATATATATTCCTGTGACTCTTCCTGTCCCTGTCTTGTCCAGAGTCTTGTGAGTTTGAAGGCGGCAGAGCCATCCCCAGCCAGGACAAGGACTGCTGGAGGCTCTGCATGAGTCGAGCCAAAACGATTCCAGTGAATGAAAGTTATTGAAAATTTAGAGTTTGGACTTTAGACGTTACCCAGTTGCCTGCAGCCACATGTATTCATTCTGGCATGCTCTTACACTGTGCGGTTCAATTGGGCCAGCTTGTGCGCAGGTGAGTCGGCAAAGTTTCACTTGGTACAGACCAGTCTTTGACCTTTCATGGCATCAGGCAGCCACCTGGCCAAATTGAAAGATAGCAGTGATGCAGACTCAAAGGTACCAAAACAGGTCCCCGCAACTGATTTCCCCACAGACCATTTTCGCCAGCCAAGTCCATTGAATGGCATTGAATGGCATTGAACTTTTCTGAGGTTCTGGACGGTTTGACCTCCCCAGATGGCCTGTCCGAGCTATTGCCTCTACAAGCCCCACCTGTCCCGACCCACTTTGCGACATTGGAAGGGTTGAAGGCACCAGGGACAGAGCAACAAGATTCCGTGAGACATGCAGATTTCAAGATCTTTCAACCAGCAATTAGCGGCTATGTCAATGGATTGCGTCCTGTTCTGAGGTGTCTCAACGAAACGGGCGCTTCCAAGAGGAGATCCAAACGGTCAGGAGCTTGGAAGAAGAGGCTAGTTACGATCCAAAAGGAGCTCAATGATAATAAGTGCTTCAGTTCACTAGGACAATCATATACAATTGTGCTTTGAAATATTTTGAAATACTGTATTATCTATGCCATCTATGCCATCTATGCCACTGAATCCATCCTTTTTGGATGTTTCTTTTGCTGGCCAGCTATCCACCGCGTTCCAAGGCCTGGTGCTGGGATTTGGGCCAGGGACCCAGCTCCTGGACGTCGTGCCTGGGAGGTCCAAGTGATCTGCCGGCCGTGCATGAGAAGTGCTGCTTCCCAACACAGGAGCCGGCGCCATGTCGACATGACATGTGGTGATCAGACATGATATGACAATAATATGACGGTATATATATATATATATATACATACATAAAGTTTATATGAGTTTAGCTTATTATGATGAGATATATTATGAGATGATATGAGTGATGTGTTGGGTGATCCATGGTTGCTGTGATGATTGCTGCTGTTCAGGATTTTTGATTATTGTTGATCTTATTTGTCATATCAGTATATATCGGTATCAGAAATGACTATCAGATTCAGTATCATCGAATCATCAATGATTGGTTGGTATTTGGCATTTTCATCTTATACAATATTTGCAGTGAGGGGCCCTGAGAGCCCCAAAAATTGGCAACTCCATCAGTTCTCGTCAGGCCTTCTGCGCTCGTTGGGTGTCCAGTGGCGCTTTCTCCGACTTAGTGCGTCAAGCAGGTGAAGCGGTGCTGCAAGAGACGCGTGAATTCCAATTGCTGGATTGGTGCGCACCCAGTGGCTTGCCAGCTACAGGAATTCAGGACCAACAAAAGAAGCAATGAAGGCTGTGACATTTTTGATTTGAAATTCTGATCGGATTCTGATCGGCACCAACAGCTGGGCATGGCTTTTTACTTCCTGCTCTAGACACATTAGACATCATTAGACACTCTAGTGATCTCGAGTGACTCTGGTCACTTTCTGTTCAACACTTCTCGGCTCGCCCCAGGTGAGATGTTGAGGGATCGACGAGCTGAGCAGATCTGCTCGGATCAAAGCACTGCAGCTCGGCTCAGTGAAGCAGGTCTCATCAGTAGGGAATGCTAGGGACATGGTAGGTTAATGTAGGTCAATGTAGGTTAATGTAGGTTAATGTAGGTTAATGTAGGTTAATGTAGGTTCTGTGTGATGAAACGCCTGGAGCCAGATCAAGTTGGACATGGTAATCATTGGCAATGTGGTGTAGGAAGCCATGTGAAGTGGTCAGGAGAAGATGCAGCTGATTTGCAACATGCGCGCCGCATCCGGCGATTTGTTGCCTTCCATGGCACCTCGTGGTGAAGCCATGCATCGCCTGTGGAAGGAGCTGGAGTTTGTGTAAACTTCCAACGGCTCCAGGCATCTTTCGTACTGTACTTGCTGCCAGTTCAAGTGGGCATCCGCAATAAGGCTTATACGAAAAGTCTGGGAAATTATCATCCAATCTTATTCTAATTGAAAGTGGAAAAGATATGAACAGATAACTTGAGTCACTCTGCATGCTGCGCATGTTGTTCATACTGCAGCGGGGCCACCCGCAGGATGTGCCGCGTCACCGGACCAAAGGCAGATCTGCTTGAACTGGTCTCGAGAATGTCATCCAAGCAGGCAGCAGTCACTGGATACAACCACCGTGGGCTTGCAGCACTGGGTCCGACCATTACCATGCCACCGTGGTCCATCTACTACATCTACCTGCTTCACCAATCCTTGTGGTATTGCAGTTTTGAGATGCAGATGTGGTGTACAACTTTGAGGTGAGATGGCTACAGCAGGCCAGATGATTTTGACGAAGAATCACCTCTTGTGGCTCTGGAGACTGCTTGAGTTTTGGGAGGAGGTTGCTGCGCCAACAGTAAATTTCCATCCAACATCATTGCCCTGAGCAGTGCGAAGAAAACAACACCTCATCGCTTACATCAATGAT
Organism: Cladocopium goreaui; assembly: GCA_947184155.2. NCBI lineage: Eukaryota > Dinophyceae > Suessiales > Symbiodiniaceae > Cladocopium > Cladocopium goreaui. The sequence goes on along the minus strand of CAMXCT020000656.1, from coordinate 37,458 downwards.
CCGTCCAGAGATCATGAAGATCTATAGGGCGGCGAACATTTGCGAACCATGCAGATCGATGTGTGCCAAGCCAATGTACTAGACCTTGAGGGAAAAAAACTGTACAGTGGAGTGCCCTGCGAACGCAAAGGGCAACAAAAAGGCTGTTGCACTTCTGAAAGTGGAAAGCTGACAAGCAGCTATAAGACCGCCTATGCATGTTAAATATCACATATTATCACATAATCGTACATATTATCACATAATCGTACATATATCCTCCATATGCCAGAGATTTCTCTACAGACGGCGAAATCATGTTCTCATCCCCAGCTCCTTGACAGGATGGCGGCGAGCCGTTTGAACCGCTGTGCCTCCCTGAGTTGCTGCCGTCGAAGTGCCGGTCCCCCCGTCATCCCGTCATCCCGTCGCCAAGGCCAGCCGGGCTCGATCGCAACTCCTCGGAGAGCTGTGACTTGGCGATCACGGCTACCGGGGGGAAGCGGTTGACAAATGGGTGTAGACTCTTGAACAGCCAGGCGATAGAATGGATATGCATAGATGATTTGTTTGATAAGTGGATGGAGAGCCAGTTTATGGGGATAAGGACTTTGCGGACATTGACGTTTAATTCAATCTGCGAAATGAATGTTTTGTCCCTACTCATTTGCACATACCTGCCGTGTCCCTCAGATGCTAGCCAATGGTCCTGCCTGGCACTGAGGTTTCATGGTCGACGCGAACAGCCTGAGGAGAGCCGCTGTGAAACACGTTCGAAATCTGCAGAAAATCTGCAGTGTATCAGTCAGGAGTGCAAACACACCACCTCGAGGCCACTATTCTGGAGTGGAATTTCAGAGATCAAGATGTGTCCATAGACGATTAATGATTACTGCAGTTTCCAGATTCAACATGATTCAATCGTGATTCAACCGTTTTGGTTGCCACCTGCCATCACTTCATCCAAGGTGGCACAGTCTTGGGCCCTGCGAGTTCCAGAGGCCTTGATCCAGCGAAAGCGGCTGTGGTGGTCCCGTACCACGAGCTGCGGCTGGTGAAGGCGGCATGGGGAGGTGATGCCATGGATTCCTCCATATACCCTCTGGTGAACTAACATAGCAATGGAAAATCACCATGCTATTAATGGGAAAATCCACTATTTCTATGGCCATTTTCAATAGCTATGTTAGTTCACCAGAGGGTACCTGGTATGTGTACAGGATGCTACAGGGGATATATGGGCTATATAGGTCTGGACCCTTGGAAGGTCAGGTCTTTGGGATTCTTTTGGCATGGGATGTTTCCTGCTGTTTCTTGCGGTGGCTTCTGGCTGCACCCCTTGTGGTGTCCAGAGGGTGCACCACTGCAAGTATTGTAAGTTGGAACTAGTATTATGCAGTATATATATATATAGAGATTTTGAATGATCCGATGAGGATGTTGTAGGTATCTCATATCAAGCTGATCCCTCCGATTTTGCAGGAGGAACTCCGGGAGTTCGATGAGCAGACGCAACTGGATGTGAGGGAATTTCGACATCGCATTGCTGAGGTAGGCACGCACGGCTGCAAGACATACAAACAGTTGAGAACATACGTAGGTGTGTTTGAACATGGTCTTAAGATAACCATACGATCAGGCAAATCCATTGGCATGTTCTCAGCCAGGCTTCAAGAGTTCAAGAGGGCTTTCGGTCTACTACTGCGTCCAATGATGTCCAATGTGTTTCGTTTCTTCCTGTGCGTCACACTATCTCACACTCACTTGGTAACCACCTCGCGCAAAACATGACCAGCGGAGTCCAACAGATTGCAAATGATCCATTTTGTTTAGCACGTGTTGCCCATGGTCGGGTGGATTGATTTAGGTGGACTGCCATGAATTGCTACGGGGTGCCAGGCTGAGCGCGAGCTCTCAGGGCTTCTGAGGAGTACGGCTGAGTTTCGGAAGGAGGTTCGATGGCGACTATTTCCATCATTGGACGAGTTTGATGGCCTTGACATTTGACATTTCGACACGTTTGGATTTCGGATGTGGTTTGAGATGCTTTGAGGGTTGCCGTCCATGACGGCTTGCAGAATTCGCCATGGGCCATCGGCGGAATGGCTACTTTGGCTCCTACTTTGGCTCCTGCAGGTGGACGATGCTGAAGCCAAATGGCATAAACATCAAGACTACAAAAAAGCTATGGCCCCAGAGGCGATGTCAAACTGAAAGGAAGAAAGAGCAGAGTTCCATTGCCCCCATTGCCATTCCTAGGTTTTGATGGATGCTGTGCAGGCGGTGCCTGCCTCAGGTCCCTTGAGGTCTCTGAATTTTGATCATTTCCAGATTGTGAACGTGCAACGCCGGATGTCCACCGGCAACAACCTTTGCAAGACCTAATGAAGGCTGGCATTTATTTCATTGAGGCCTTGGATTCAACCAAAAGCTCTGAACCGATGGAACATGCTCCCCATGATCCTTGGCAGCATGTGATGATCCAACAAGTGATCTAGATCCGTAAAAGGTTTTGTTGTGCCACGCCTTTGTCCATTTGAGTGAGCGGTCGGACCAAGGAACTTCTCACTGACTGCTTCGAGAAGTTCGGGATCCTAAGTAGCCGATCATCGTGTTGATTTTCTTCTGAGATGATGCAAGCAAATGCAAGCACATTTTGTGGCACAGGTTTTCCGGAGTTGATGAGTTGAAACGGATTGTACCATTGTCTCGTGGCTCAAGCCGCCACCAGCCTCAATCGCACCAGCAGAGTGTGCCGTTGCGCCATTGCGTCCTCTCTATAATGTTTGAGAGTCAAGATCCAGTCTTTGGTGCTCGCCCCAAGGTGTCTTCCAACAGCTTTGCGAATGGCTCGAATCAAAACTGTGGGAATTCCATCGCAGACATCCCAACCACACGGGTGGCGGCACCACCTGGAGGCAAATCCTCCCTTTGTCTTGGCTGGGATGAGCCACCGCCCCAACCACGAGGCAAAGGTGGCAAAGGCGGCAAAGGGGCCATGCCATGGACAGAGCAGTGCCCCCCAGCAGGTGCACCCGCCAGGGCACCCGCCGGAGCACCCGCCAGGGCACCCGCCGGAGCACCCGCCGCACCTGGTGCACCTGCTGGTGCCGGTGCTCGCAGGCCGCCTGAGGAGATTTATGGAGTTCGACCACGTGAAAGTTCCAACAGCTATGCCAGTGGCCACAACCAGAATACCGGAAATGTGTTGACCGGAGTTCCAACCACCCGTGTCTCAAGGCCACCTGGGGGTCATTCTGAGATGAGTCTGGCTTGGGACACCAGTTCCGCTCCAGCAGCAGGTCGTGCAGGTCGTGCTGCCGGTGGTGAAGCTTTCGGTCAACGAGTTCGAGTGTCATCCAACTCCTATGCCAATGGAGCAGACCAAAATTGTGGAAATGTGCTTTCTGACACGCCAACCACTCGAGTTCTACGTCCACCTGGGGGTGGTAGCAGCCTGAATCTTGGTTGGGCTTGAGACTCTGAGATGGCATGAGACTGGCCTGAAGGGATCTGCAGTTGTTGGTTCCTGTTCCCCATGGTCGCAAATCCTGGCGGCCGGGGCGGCGCGGCCGAATTCTGCATTCAATTGGGTAGTGGAAGCGCCACCCGACATAGAGCATCAGTCTTGACTGGCTGCTGCAAATGCAGCATTCGCAAGGTTGAAGAATAATATCGTCTCTGCAGAACAAAATGCCCATGGCAATTAAGTGAGAAGCACTTGTGGGTGTGTAGGTCTGTTGGCTGGATATTTTTCTACATGGTCCTTTAGTCTCTCGATCAAAATCCCCCGCCCTTTGAACGAGGCATTGTTTTCCCCTTTCTCAACTGCTCTCCACGTAATTGCCGCTTTGAAGTTCGTTGGTATTTTTGCAACCTTCATTTCGTTCATGCTGAGGCTTCACAGGCTTCAAAACGACATGCTGGAGGAGGACCGCAAGCGCAAGGCCTTTGACTGTGCTCAAACTGCGTTCTCAAAGTAGCAGGTGACATCAACCCACAATTTACTGGTACATGCTTTTGGCAGGCGTTGTTGAAGGAGCAAGTGACTTAGCACACTTCCAGTATCTTCCAGTGGTGTCACTCTGAAACTGATGGAAATACACTGTGATATCGAGTGATATGAACATGTGAGATCTTTTGAGTTGATTCACCAGTTGACCTCCCATGTGACTGTACTTGTAGCTTCCCAAACCATTAGGCGCAGCTAGGGCCACCTTTAACTTTATTTATGATGATTTAAGAATTAATATATTATATAATATATATATATATTGTGAACAATTTGATCCTTGTTCTGGATTATCCCTTTTAATCGTAGTACCGGTTATGCTGGTAGTGCAGGGCAACGTCACTGCATGGCGTTCGGAGAACGGTCTTTTTCCTCGCGCATGACTTGAGCCAAGTGATTGGCGGTCCATGCTCAATTGTTTACATGCTCAGCATGTGTAGTGGCTATATTACCTGGTTCCCTTTCGCACCCCCCATGCCTATGGCATCTTCGAACCATAGGCACGAGAGGGGGAACCTTGAATTAAATTCTTTCTGCTGCTCGAATTACGCCTATGTACATAAAACTTGCCATTCGGCTCCCCCTTTCCCGCATTCCCGGCGGGAATAATGGTTCCGGGTTCGCCTACTCTATGGCCGTCGATGCATTGGCGCGTCTTCAAGCTGTACATCGCGAATTAATGCTAGCTAGCGTCTACTTTTCTACGTTTGCTAGGCTTGCCACTCACCTGACAGGTGAAATGGACAGCTTTGCTACCAAAGATTTACGATGCTAACTAACGAATTCACGTGCACTAAGCAGAACTTCGTGCAGATTGGGAATAATGAAAAGTATGAACCTAAGCGAATTAGTCTACTGCCTCGCTCAGAGTCCACTCAGTTGGTCTTTTGCTAGATCATCTGTTGATAAAGATGATAAACATCTTATTGTTCAGTGATCACTTTGATGGACAAAGGTAGTTGGATTACTGATCACGTTTGACCTTCTTCCATTGTGGAGTTGTTGATGTCCTCTCCCATCCTGCCGCACGTTTCGGCGCGGCTTTTGGCGATGAAGGCTTTGCGGATGATGCTTTGGCTGGTTCATAGGATTTCGGCATAGCTTTCGCCTTTGGTGCGCTTGCCGATGAGGATGACGTTGAAGCAGTTCCTTCAGGTTTCTGTGAAGGTTGTGCAAACTTGTGAGCTGCACTATGTCCGACTGCTTTGAATACCTCACTCACCACTTCGTCGCCCAATGTTGGAGCCATCTTCATTTTCATCTCGGACTTTCCCCTCTGCGCCTCAGCCTCAGCCAGTTGAATAGCATAAGCCATCTTGCTGATGAAATTTTGAGGCAATGGAATCCCGCACTGTTGTGCGGCAAAGAGTAATTCTACCTTTTGCTCCTTTTCCCTCAGACTCAAATACACAGAGAATGCTGGGAGTTCGATGCAGTTGGGGAACCCATGGTTTCCGGAGCGAAAGAATGTGTAGGATTCATGTTCTGGAAATGTTCCTTTCAGCAGTCGTCTCAGAAAGTTGCTGATTGTCACTCTCATCTCCTGTTTGCCTTTTGCATCAGCCTGCATACGGTTCAGCGGCATAAGGAAGCCTAAGGACTCGGGAGTGTACCCAGCACACACGAGAAATTCCATCATCTTCTCGTAGGTCTCCAAGGTTTTGACGACTGGCATCATCATATTCCTTGGTCGTCCTGCGTATAGTTTCTCTCCCTCAGACCATGAGTTCTTTTTCGCTTTCTCTTGAAAGAGATTGTCCAACTCCAGCTCCGTTGGTTGATTGAGGTTGCCATCCTCGTCTTCGCCTGTATACGGACAGAAGTCGTCCAGGTCCAACCGGACCCGTTTGGTCACCGTCATCAGCTCATGATATTCCTCTGGTGTCAGAGTGACTCTTTGATTGTAGTACAGTCTGAACATCGAGATAATTTTCGACATTACGGCGTTGTCGTACAAATGAGCTGCGGCCTCGGAGACGTCGTTGTTGACAAGCCCGTTTCCTGGCATACCTTTGCTCCCGCAAACAAGGTTCTTAGTCCATGCCGGAAGTTTGTAGGTAGGTTCATCTTCAGGTTCGACGTCCATCTCATCGTCTTCTTCTTCTTCCACGATTTCGTCGTCTTCCTGTTGAGTTTCTTCCTCCTGTTCCATTTCATCATCATCGCCTTCATTGTAGTCGACCTCGTCAGGATTGAAGCCGTAGTCATTGGATTCGGGTACGTTTTCTTGAGCTTGGTGTACCGTATCCTTGAACAATGATTCTTCTTGTCGACGAACCTCCTCATCGAGTTCTTTCTTTGTGGCTTCATCTTCATCGTCTTCAGGAGCTTGTAGTCGATATGGACGAATTCCACAGCTTTCAAGCTCTGTCCGGCAAACCAGACACACTGCCAACTTTGTTGGCGTCTCATTGAGACAGTGTGGGCAATGTCGGCAACCCGAAGTTTGTACCCTCTTGCGCTCGACAATGTAGTCGATCAGCTTGATTCGGGCGATGTATTGTTCTTGTCCTCCGGGTTCAATGAGGTTGTTCTTGAACTGGTTGACGATGTTCATGGCATCCATGGTGACCTCATCATATGGTTGGTCTTCAGCGTCAATGCATTGACTTGCGACCCTCAGGATGGATTCCTTGGTGGCAACTGTCCTTGATTTGACTGTGCCAGACCGGACTACCTGGTCGTCGCCCGACGGGACAAACAACCGGATCCAGGTCTTGTTGTGTTGATCTTTCGGATCTTGGATCCATCCTCCTCTGATCGCTGAGAACGGGATGATCTTTGGGGAAACGATCTGTCCCGAGTCTGTCAATCGACCACCATACTCCACCATCAAGGTCTCGGTCGGGATGAAGAGGCAAATGTAGTCTCCCCTTCGCGTATCAACGCTCTTCGTAATGGTCCATGATCTGTGATCCCATGGCACATACGGATTGAAGAACGTGAACATACGATGACCTTCTCCAAGACCTCCCGGAATTAATCCCTGCCTCCAAATGCTTCGAAGGTTGGTTTTCTTAGTGATGTGGAAGCAGACCGGTAGTGACATGATGGTGTTGGGTGCAATTGGATGCGAAAGTGATGATGACAGTAATAATACGTCATCCCTGGAAGATCCTTCTTTGTGCCCCGTAGGAGCGCGGACTGCGACTGGATAGCTCAATAGGCCCTCGTCTGGGATGTGCGTGTCGGCGGTGACCTTGTTGTCGATGCAAGTCAGGCTGTTACGATCGATGTCCTTGTTGATCCCGAATGCTAAGACTTGCTCTCGCACACGACGTCCATATCGGGCACAGTGGAACATGATCTTGAACAGCAATGTCATGCGATAGTTCGCCTCCTCGATATCCCAAAGACTTTGATCATTTGCCCTTCCTTTGGGGGGGAGGAAATGGTGCGGCCAGCGATGGTGCTCGTGTCTCCATATGGCCTCACATTTCAGTACTTCCTCGATAGGCACCCAGCCGGCGTCATCACAAAATAGACTTTGTGATTCTGAGACCTTCCCCACATTGTGGCGTAGGATTCTGTTCAACGAGGTGCTCACCTTGTCCTCGTAGGCATCGAGTCGGTTGCCAGTCTCAAAGCGGTAGTTCGCCGCATATTCCACACCACCGAAATAGAAGCAATTGTAGAAGTGGGCTCCTGTGGTAGGTATTATTTGTAAGAAACCATCTTGCGGCGCTTCGACTCGCTTGTAGAAGGGTTTTCTGATGTTGTTGTCGGAGTAGTTTGACATGAATTCTGGTACAGACCAGGTGTCACCTCCACCCCTGACGATAGCGTCCCGGACTACTTCGTTGAGGTCAACGAGGTTTTGGGGTCCCAGCTTTGTGACATCACGCCCTTCAATGCAGAATCTACCATACTCATCGAGGTCTCCAACTTCAGACATGGTCCTGATGCTGTCGTACCATTGGTGTTCACTAAACCTCGGTTTTGTAGGTTCATCCGCTTGTGCCGAACCCTCAGTAGCACCTGATTCCTCCTTCTTGTGTTCAGGAGGCTCCATATCGGCGTCATCAGACGTGGGACTATCAGCCTCGAGCGACGCTCGAACAGCCTTTAGTGCCTTTCTGATTTCGTCCCTCCTTCCATGTTCACATTCAAGATGACCATGTTTGGTGCTACCACAGTACAAACACACATTGACATCCTCAGAGACGGTAAAGAGTTTCCCCAATGCATCCAAAAGCTGTTGTTTTCCGGAAATCTCTGAGTCCCTGACTACATCAGTGGGATCATCTGCTGGCTCATCAGCTTCCTCCGCCCCAGGGTGAGCCGACGGCTCGTCACCCGGTTTGGCATCGGCATCAGCGCCCATGCTCGTGTCATCCCCTGTGATGTTGTGCTTTCTTCGATACTGGGATAATACCTGATCTTTCTCCCACTCCGTGAGGCAGCAGAAGTTGGCCAGCGAGTCATATCCTGGAATAGCATGGATGATCTTCATGACTCGTTCTGCTTCTGCAGTCTGCAGGGTGCAGTCGAATGATCCCCGTCTCTTGTCATTGATAGTGCTTGTAGTTCTGGAGGTCGATGTGAATTGTCCCAATGCCTTTTCCAACCCGTTGAGATATTCAGCCGGATCAACGCTGGCATTGAAAACGTCCACAACCCCTTTGGCCATGTTGGCCACATCCAAGACACCAAGCCAGAACTCGATGATATCTCCAGTCTTCTCGGCTGATGCACGGGAGAATCCAAAGATCTCGTTCCTTTCCTTCACTTCAGGAACCGCGACCTTCTCAAAGAAGTCCTTGTAGGCGACATTTCCACAATCCTTTGTGACCCTGTAGGCCAGGTGCCATTTCTTCGCGACATCATCAAAAATCCGTTCGCGATAGATGCTGAATTGCTTGCCGCGTCCATTCCGGAAAATCTCCAGAGCTTGCCTCTTTGAAATTCTGACTCCTCCCATGTGAGATAGAGATTTCATCAAGTGCTCCCCATAAGTCAACACAGCATTTGAGATCAATGAGGATGCTGTGAATGTGAGCCAGTTCTGAAACCCTTGGTTGATGTCGACCATGCTGACACCGATCTCCTCGAACGCGACTTTCAATCTGGCCGCCAAGAGTAATACGGATTTCCTGGCCTCCAATGTTGGGGCGGAGCGCTTGTAATGATCTTGGGTGTTTGCGGAACAATTAATGCAGTAGGTCGGCTTCACCTGGCAAGTCTCGATCTCATCCATCGTCACTGCATTTCTGCATATGGTGCATAGGATGTCGGAACTGTCCTGATCGATGGTGAACCACATGCATCGGTCGGAAACCACTGGCTCCAACTCGTGCGTTCCAACCACCGGTTCGACCCATCGGGTCTTGAACCTTTTGTCTTTGGTGAATCTGTTGACGGCGGTTCCAGGACCTCTCTGAAAGATGGTTGTGTCATCATTCGCATAGTCGCCTGGAGTCATCTCACCGCCTGCAATTTTGAATGCTTCAGTTGGTCCTGTCATATCCTCTAACACTTTTGTGTTGATGCCAGATTCATCGGGGTTGAATGCTCCCTCGTTGAGGATGGATACATACTCCCGGTTCGTGGCACACATGAGGAAGACCCTTTGACGGAATAGGTTCTTTTCAATGATAGACCAAATTACAGTCTTTCCCAATGACCCCTTCCTGGTCGTGTTCAAGATTGGATATTGTTTCCCAAATTGGGAATACATTGATCGCCACATTCTTTGGTCTGATGTTACCAGGATGCCCTGGAGCCTCATCTTGTCAATAAGCTCGTCTGCGATCCTCGATGTGACGGAGTCCACGCCATTGAACATGGAATCGTTGTTGATTGCGACCATCACGGGTCGGGATGTGACTTGATCAAGGTCGATCACTCCCTTGACAAACTGATTCTTGAAGTCATTCTCAAGCATTACGCAGTGGGGTGGCTTCTGTGCATGGAGAAACTGTAACGACAACCAAAGATGGACCGTAATCTGGCCATCATCAACGGTGTCTGTGCCGAGATGTTGCTTGACCTTGTCAAGCGTGTCGAGGAACTGTTTGAGTGGTCGTTCTGAATCAGAATCGTGGATTTTGAAGACCTCAACACTTTCCCATCCCATGTCAGCTAACCCCATTTGGATACCATGTGCCCCACTTTGGGTTCCCACGCGGAACATCAAGTCGGTGATAAGGATGGTAGTACCAGCCCTGAAGTCACCTGCTAGCATGTCAACCTCCCTCGGACCGCTTGGTGCCTCGATGATCCTGCAAGCCAGCGGGTTGGTGATCATCTTCTTGATTCGTCCCAGATCGGATAGGTTGGCGACGTTCACGTCGTGATGCCCTAGCATCATGAGCATTCCTGCCGTCGACAGGTAACAACCAGTCCTTGTCAGCATGTACTTGCGGACGATGTGACTGTAGCACCTGAGCCAGTCCTTCTCGGAGATGGTGGATGCTGAATCCTCTGTGACGACTGTCGGGTTGCAAATTCCAAAGACCATGCAAGCATAAGCCGTCACTCTCCTTAAATACTGTGCCCAAGGTGCTGACCCCGTCGTGCTGGCAGCTTGTGCTGCCGGGCCTTGGACGATTGATAATAGAAAGTGATCTCGCTCGTCCATCCAGGCCGAAGTGATGAATTCTGAGTTCCTTTGATCGGGCATTGAGGACGTCCTGAAAAGATATCCATGTGGTACCCGAGGAATGACCCAGTCCTTTCTTGCGGGAGGTGTAGATGGCCTTGCCTTCGGCGGTGGAGCCTTAGGTGGTGGCGCGCTCCCAGCTGCAGAGCTGTAACCATCGTGTCCACCGGCGGTGGAACCACTAGGCCCAGTCTGTTGTTGTTGCTGTTGTGCCCGCTGCGCATCGGCTTCCCTCTGTTGCTTGTCATTCATCATCCTGATAGGTGACGGATCCCAACCTGGGTGGTCAGGTTGACTCGGAGGGTTTCTGCCGTCTTTCGGCATCAGCGGGATGTCCCAGCCATCGATGTGGGAGACTTCCGAGGCTCCTTGGCCCATCTGGGTGGTGGCAGTGGTTGTCACATAGTCGCGAATACAGGAGAAGGTCCTGTTCCGTTTCTCCACCTCCTCGAACATGCCCTGGTCGGCCCTCTCAATGTTGTAACCCCCCAATTCCCATATGTCGTTGCGGAGGTCAATGGCCTGCTTCATTCTGACCAGATCAGCTTTGATGATCCCGCACAGGTGGGACATTGACGGAAATCCTTCCAATCTTGCCATCCACTCATGTAGCATCTTGGAGATCATGAGGATGGTTTGTAGATGGACAACAGCAGCCGTCCGCTCCAAGCTGAGATCATAGTTCATCGACATCCAGTCTTCCAGGACATTCTGGACGATGATGGTCTTGCCGTTACTAGAGGTGGCCCTGGCGTTGTGACGACGGAGCGCGTAGCCTAAGCAGTAGCTCTCCTCGTACATGATGTTGACCAGATACTTGATGCGGTCTTCAACTTCGTAGGGCTCAGGTGCCTCCCTCTGCATTGCTTCAAATGACCATCTTTCCCACTTCCGACGGGCAATCTCCTCGAAGTTCGTCCTCTTCCGGATTTGGTAGCAAGAACTTCCGTAAGGAGGGTATGTCTGATTCAAGGAGCCAAGGTTGGTTGGGCTAGTGTTCGCGATTTTATCGCGCAGTTCCTTGACTGTGATCTCCTTGTTGATCATACTGTTTTGCCCAGTGTAGTGGTCTTTGAGGGTGTCCCACAATTCATCTATTCTGATTGCACATTCGAAGGTGCACAGAAGCTGCATGATGCCTTGTTCATCTTGATTTCTGGCAGCCCCTTCTACCAACTTTGATAATCGAGCCCCTTTGTCAATGAAATTGATAGCAGACATCTTCAACTCATTCTCGTTGGTCACTTTACACAACATTTTCATAAGCAACCTGATTGCATGAGTCACGAACGCTCTGCCACTTCTATCCATGACAAAGGCTAAGGCCACGACTACGGGAGGAGAAATCTTCACTCGATCCAACCATTCGTCAAGGTCCTTATCCCTGTAACCCCTGTAGTTTGCCTCCTCATAGGTGGAGAATGGAGCGGGAAGGTTGTGCTCTTGTCTCTTCTCCTTAACGAGTGACAAAGTTGATTTCAGTGACCCAATGCCTTTGGCCGCTGAAGGGATCACAAGGTCAGTTCCAGCCATTGCGAAGACCGAGATGAGGCGTGCGAAATCCGGATCCGTCAAGGTGCACCGACGACGCTGGTAACAACCTGACTTCACCTTCAATCTACCTCGAACGGGATCCGGATCCGCTAATACCGATCCACGACGTGGATACAGCCTCAGCTTCACCTTCACACCGCCTCGTCGGGTGATGAAGTTAATGAGTAGTTGTTCATTGATGGTCTTCTCATTATCCTTGAATTCAGGATCTTGCACAATGACACATGCACATGGCTTTGATTTATGGTGATCTATCTCATCCAACACTTTCGGTCGAAATCTCCTTCCGTAAACGTTGTTGATCAACATCTGGTTGGTGACACCACGAAGGATACATCTGACAATCTTCTCGGTATATAATTGAGTTGCACGTGTTTCTCTGCCCGCACATTGACCATGTGTGTGTGAGCCATCACATTTTGCATGCAAGTCAAAGAATTCAACCCCCCACGATACGATTCTCCATGGTTTCTTGATTGCGGTCCCAACATCTTTGAACTTTGATGTCAAACCATACATGCATCCGTCAAAGTCATGCACAGTTGATTGGGTCCCATTAATCAGAAACTTCATTCTCTCATCATTCCAATAATCGCATCCCCGAGGCAGTTCCAATAATGCCATAGCATGCAAGATATGCACACGTTGCAAACACAATGTGAACTCTTCCCATAGCTCCCAATACAGTAATGCTTTCATCCTGATGTTGTGCGCCGTGACCTCACTCACATTTTTGTTTAATCGATTCCACGGTGAACCACCGGTGCAAGGTCCCGCAAAGAACACGCAGTCACTAGGACCCCTGATGCAACGTCTCCATTTTGCCCTTCCGTAGTTGGACATCAGGTTGTCGTCTTCGGTGATTGTGACCACATGCATCATCTTGAACCGACTCTGTTGGTGAATCTTTGTGATGATACTTTGCGTTTCAGCACACATAAGGAGCAAACAGGGGACATCATCTTTCATCTCGTAGAGGTTGAGTGATATGATGACGTCATCAAGTACTTTTCCGAGAAAATCAGCATAGGATTGTTTGAAATGATATGTCAGAGTCTTCCCATTCTTTCGGTGAAGTGTCATCTTTATATCCCAATCATTTTGTTCTCTGGTCTCGTGCTTCAGCTTGTAATGATGGGCAATAAACATGTCATCCAACGGAATGATTTTCATGCTTCCATCAAGGATACAGGTGACCACGGTGTCCTGGCACGATGCCCTGTCCTCCACGTCAGACCCGCTATCCATCACATCTTTGATGTCTGCATTGGATACGATCTTGAAGGTAGTGGTCCCTGTCCAAAATTCATTCCTTTTATTTGTTTTCTCGATGTTATTCCCCGCCAATCTCCATGAATCGTGGATCAACCTCCCACTTGACTGAAAAACTTGGTTGGTTTCTCGTTCATCTCTAAACCGTCTCAGTTTGCATGGCAGATATTCAGCTTCTTTGGGGGTAAACATCTTTCTTCTTGGTATTTTGTGCACTCTCGTCAGTGTTGTTTCATCCTTCCATATCCATTCATCTTGATCACATTCATTTTTGGATATTTTCTTTCCCTTTCTTGATGACGTCGATGGGTTATATGCTTTATCCTTCGATACCCTACCAGCAATCACGTCACCACCGGCAATGATAAGTCGCCGTCGATTGGGATCTTTGTTTTCTGTGGGATATGGATCATCATCGGGGTCCCCCGTCGGAGGAAATCCCATTGGAAGACTACCCCATCCAGAACTCCCCCCATGAACAACTCGAAGAAGCGTGTTGATCACCCGAGCAGTGCCACAAGGAGCTGCATGAATGGTTGTGGGGTCATTGCCATGGGATTGATGACAGAATAGTTGATCCACCCCTACAGTTAACTGAGGATACTTCAGGACTGGAGGCTGACGAGTCGGCACCGCCGCGGCACGGAGCCCTTGTCGTGCTGTTGACGCCGGGTGTCCCGGTGAGACAACGCCAGCTGATTGCCTAGTAATCACCGACGGCGATATACTAAATTGACACGGATGGTATTGGAAACAAGCTCGTTCAACCCATTGATCAAAACGGTCTTGTTGCTGAACAGGTGGAACTCGATCCTCAACCTTGATCCACTTGCCATGAGAAAGTATCCAAGTACTTCTCAAACAATCATGAGGCAAGGATACACCAGGTGGTCGTTTCCTAAAGAAAGTTGGCGTCTTGACAACCAATATGGGATCCATACCAGGTAGTTGTTGTACTTGTTCTTTACCAGAAAGACCTTTCTGATACACCTCAGGTGGTAGAATAGGTATTTCGGTATACGGAAAATTTGGAACATCTTGAGTTTTGGTTTGAAACACTTGTCGGACAGTGGTATCAACATCCGTGGTAGGTGAGACCATATCGAGCAGATCTTTCGTACCGATGTCACCAGGGTCCAACAGGTTGATGAGCATACATGCTCTTTTCCATGCCAACGGATTCTTGAAACCTTTGGTGTGAATGTCAGCGGCCATTTTCGAGGTCACCTCATACATGAGTACGTAGTTCTCCCGAGTAAAATGTTCATGGAGGGAAGTATGGCTATGCCATGGGTCCTCTCAAGATGCCGCATAGTGGGGTTACGACCCGACCTGACTACACCGATCATGCCCTGATTGTCATCATGGAACAATAATTTGGGCGACTTTCCCGTCAGCGTTTCCCAGATGCTCATTGCGGGCAAACCCATAGTACGGAGGGTGACATCGGCTGCCACGATTTCGGCCTCAGGCGTCGAATGGCTTACGCATCCTTGCCGTTTGCTGCCCCCGGACAAAGGAAACCGTGTGTGGTTACCCTGGATATGCATATGAGACCCTGAAGTTGATCTCAAAGACTGGGCACACCCTGCAAAATCAGCATCAGCAAATAGAGACAATGTTAACTCATTGAAGTGATCACCAACCCACCCAGTCATTCGTTTAGACAGGCTGGAATTCACGTAGCACATTAAGTGATACAATTTCGCATCGTCATCAATGATCCACTTTGTTACATTCCTGGCCAGGGAATTGATGGAACGTAGTAGATCAAAACGAGCAATCCTCGCCGCGTACAGCAGCTTCATCAGCACGCTAGCAGCGTGCGGCGCTAATGCACCTCTCTCAGACTCCCCAGGCGAGACGTCTTCCCCTTGGGTTCCTTGTTCATGAAACAATGGAGCGTCCGGGTCAAATTCATGAGTGCACCATGGACATACTTTCTTATTCTTGGGATTCCCGGGACATGGTGCTCTAGATTTGTGCTTCTTTGTTTCTTCAGGTAGACTTGGAGTGGATACGTGTTTCATCTTCGTATCTTTTCCAACAATGTCCAAGTACTTCTCAACCGACAGTTTCAGCAGACCTTCCATATCATAAGTCATAGTTGATACCGGGGTACCGTCATGAAGTTTGGTAGATCCCTTTCTCAAAATGCAACCAAGATAAAGCCCCAATTCGGTCTCGGGCTCGATGTTGAGTTTTGATCTAAGCATCTCCCAACCCTCAGTCAGGTTCTCTTCCGGTCCTGCCAGCTTTAAGTCGTCAACATAGATGACGAGAAGTAACTTCAATTTCTTATGAAAATACATTGAAGGCCATTCTTCACCAACTGGAACGAAGTCGAGTTCTCGAACTTTCTGATCACAATGTTGTTCCCACATTGTTCCCGAATCGGGGTGACCATACAAAGCTTTAACCAATCTTACAACTGGTCTACGGAATTTCCGAACATCGACATCGTCTGGCCAAGCATCTTCGGGTAGCTCAACCCAACATGGTGGTCCGGTTAGTTTTGCTTGAATGTATGCTTGAATGGCGTCGGCAAGTTTTACATTATGGCCTGGAAGACACCCATAGAAATCAGCCCATCTCGATGCCTCAAAAGTAGCCGGAGAATTGCCCAAGTCCTGGAAGAAAGCGGCCTCCCAGAACTGGTTCTTCACCTGATTACCAAGCAAGACACCTCGGCCTTTGAATTTTCTACTGGGGCTCCCTGAAGGCAACTGGTAGTTCTTCTCAACACAGATACCATGCACTCTGGCCATGTGAACCTCTGTTTTGTTTGTCTTTGCTTCACGAACAACGTCATCGTATTCTCTTACAACACTGAAATCATAGACTCCGGCTGCGTGTTGACCTAACCATTCCTTTCTCATAGCCTTACGTGCGTCTTCGTTTTCCATCATTTCCTTTCGACCAACAGGTCTCGCAACTGCAGTGTTGAACATCTTGTTGATATTGATTCCATCATTGTTTGAAGCTATCTTTTCTCGATGATCATCACAATGATTGATGCATGGCATGCATGGAAATGGAAGGAAAACATCACTGAGGCCACGAGCGTCTTGTGGTACTTCGTTATTGTTGTGCGATGTTGCAGCAGCCACCACTTTTCCCTGGTTGAAGTCATACACTTTGCCGTTGCCCCATGTGGCTTTCGGTCCCTTGCCTTTTTCAATCTCAGACCACTCGTCCCACTCCATCAGAAAGTCATCATCATCAGGTACATCAGTGTCTGATAAGTCTGAATAACATGGAGCGGAGGCAGAGACCTCTCTCCCGACGGGAGAAATGGGCTCTTTTCCGTAGTAAAGAACTTTGCCTCTTCGGACTAAGTCTTGGGACATGGCCACACCAGAAACGTGATCGTCTTTGTCGTCTTTCTTTGAGGATTTGGCTTTCTTTGCTTCTTTCTCTTTCTTCTTTTCTTCCTTTCTCTTTGCTCGCTCCTCACTCTCCTTGATTTTCGCATCACTTTTCTTCTTTTCCTTCTCGGCTTCAACCTTCTTCTCCTCGGCCCTGGCAATTCCCTTCCTGACGGTCGGTGACATCTTTCTCCACTCATCAGGGGTGTATTTTGATGGTCTTGGAGTAGTTGATATTCTGCGAAAACCACGTTCATCAATACGATATGGGTGACCGCGAGCATTGAGCTTTACCCATTCACCATCGTCATTCAGGTAAACGATCCCATCCCCAGCCTTCCCAACGGAGTAGTGTTCTGGTCCTCCTTCTGGAATGTGAAGGTCTGGATGTGCGGGCTTATCGATACCTGGTGGTCCCATTCTTTCAGACATCGCATCAATTGCATCAAAGTGTCTTTCAGCTTCCAACTCTCCTTCAGTTGGTTCATGTGGGACCTTCGACGAAGGTACACCGCCGCCACTATGACCATCGTCATCATCTCCGCCTTCATCATCATCGTCATCACCTGGTGGAGGTGGCGGTAGGATTTCTGGGTTTCCTTCAAGACGATCCTTCACTTTTAATCCCTCAATGGAAACATTAATTCTCTCATACTCTAACTTACATGGGAATTCCAGAGGTTCTTTTAGTTCGACCCTTTCGGTATAGTGTGGAGTCCTCAGCTTGGCGATGGGTTTTTCAGCATCATAGGCCAAGTTTTGTTTGCTCCAGTCACATAATGCCCATACCCTGTACTTCCTTGACCAATGGAGCCCGGGACCAATGGAGTATCCGGCGAATACTCCGGGAATTCCCATAGGATCAAATTTGTGTTGTTGTTCTCGTTCACGTGAACCACTGGGCTTGAAGTACACTAGGGCACCAAAAGGTATCATCTTCCCCTTGAATTCTTCTCCATGAAGCTTGCACCAAGAACTCACCTCATCGTCATTGGGCTCGATGTTGAGCAGGTGACTCACGCATCTAATAGCGTACATCCAAAAGCATGGTGGTATGCCAGCTTCAAGTAGACACGTTGTTGTCGCCACGAGCACAAACTGGTTAGTTCTTTCTGCAAGTGAGTTGTGTTTGGTCTTTCCAGCCAATGACGTATCCATCGGGATCTTCAATATTTTCATTGCCTTGTCGAACTGTGGGGCATCATCGGAGTATGCTTCTCTGATCTTGCGACGGCCCATGAACTGTTTGACCGCCCGAATGACCGCGTCGGTATCCTTTCTGGCAGAAGGGTAAGACTGAAGCATCCCCGTGTATCTATCCCTGATGACAAAGATGGTCTTGTCGTCACCATAGTCCTGTTCAGCAATACGACGATTGTCAACATAGTCGAATGTGATCAGGTCCCCAAACTTAGTGAGCTTGCGCTGGAATGCTCCTCTGAACGTCTTCCTATGCTTCATCTTGGCACGCACACACGACTTACAGTATGGGTTCTTATAGCGATGAGTTAGAAGATGAATCTTTGACCTTGCTTCATTCTTCAAAGTTCCCCTCTTACTCAACCGAACTCCTCCATCTTCCTCATCAACATCAATGACGTCATCGTCATCTTCACCTCCTCCATCTTCAGGAATTTCCTCAATTTCAATTTGATGATCTTCATGGATATCATCAAGTGCGATGCTGGGGTCGTAGCCGTCGTCTTCAAACTCGGCATACTCATCGGCATAGCCCGCCATCTCCTCAGCATCACCTGCATCGCTTCCAACAGCCACCTCATGTTGATCATCTTTCAGCCTTGTTTTCTTACGTTTCCTCATTGATCTCCTGGGAGACGTCACATTGGATCGTCCAACGGAGTTGGAAAGATCCTCAAGCTCATCCCCACTTTCCCCATCAATGACCAGAAGACTTTCGCCTTCGGACGTTGAGCAACCATCATCAAGAACCGCCATGATCTTTTCCACACATGAAGATTTTAATCTCTTCTTCTCTTGATCAACACTTACATAGGGAATGTAGTCTTTGACAGTCATTTCGATGATGTTGCCATTGGGGTCTAACATGAAGGGAGTTCTTCCAGCCGGCCATACGAACGAATATCCAAGGTCAACGCACCGCTTGCCCATGGATATCACAGAAGGTGTGTCTTCCAGAATGTGAGCTTCCGCTGGTTCGCTGAATGCCTCGAATTTGATGTTGGAACGTTTGGTCGAACATGTTACTCCATTTGCTGTGTGGAAGTTGACAACTTTGTCATCATATGTTGGGAGATCCATCCTATTTATTCGTGTAGATGAGATGAGATCATGACCACTTCCAGAATCCAATATGAATCTCTTATCCCTTTCTTCAACAGGAACAGTGATGCACATTGTATTGCCCTTCTTACCATATCGACCCTCGATGTGCTGAACATAGTTTTCCACAAAGACTTCCCTGGACACCTCACCGTCCTCGATATCGAGTCTGATCAGTATGTCCAAGCTGGGGCCGACGATGACCAGGACTTCATCAATGTCACTGTACTCACCCTTCTCATCGATCAGAATAGCCATCGCTTTCCCTCGGCTTGATGCCAGTCTGCATGAATAAGACCATTGTTCATCTTGTCTTATCTGATCGGTGGGCTTGCCAACTTTCCCATGACCTTTGGAGATAGTTTGGGACTTCCGGCTGCACGTCACGAAGTCCTTCTTCACATATGTTTGGATATAGGTCTTGGACTCATCGAATCTAACCTTCTTCTTGATGACGTTAGATGCAACCTTGTGGAATGTTCCTTCATCATCACTCCATTCATGGACAAGTGCAGGAGTAGCTTTTGCGCTTGGTGCTTCGGTATTTGGAGCAGTGTTGAATAGATGAGGATCATGACGCTTGTTGCATTTGTCTCCATATCGGCATTTACCCTTAGCCCAGTGCCAACATGGTTCATCAATCTTCTTGGTCTTGTTCGCTGGAGATTGACTTCTTGGTGTTCCTGGCTTCTTACCACCGCCTTTTGCGTTCTTGTTCGCATCGAACACCTTTTGATCATGACTGTATTCACAATCTTTCCCTTTTCTACATGCCTTCTTGATGAAGTGGAAATGACATGGGATTTTCTTCTTGGATCTAGGACTGGCACTTCGGCTGTTTGCTCGATCTTTTCCTCTTCCTTGTCCTTTCCCTTTTCCTTTTGCATGCTGCTTCGGTTGAGGTGATGGTAGGACTGGAGCTGCATCTGCTTTGGCCTTCGCTTTAGGTGCTGCCTTCTCCTTGGGAGTGGCTTTAGGCTTTGCCTTCGGATTGGCGTCTGGTGCAGCAGCAGTCGGATTTGGGGCAGGAGCACCAGGTTTGCCGCCGCCCGCAAAATCTCTTGCGTACTTTTCCCTAGCGGCAACATGCTTGTCTTCTCTAATTCTGGAGATGTGTCTTTCGATGACGTCCAACAGGTAACGATAGCTTCGTCGTTGATCTCCCTCAATCCATGACTCATACTGCTTGATGTCGAACATCATAAGACTCGAATTTCGAATCTTCTTGTAGAGAGCATCACGAAGCCATTCATCAGGAGGTACGTCATCCGGCATCATATTCGATACCATCTCCATCCACTTCTCATAGAACACTTCCAGGTTTGAGTCACCGAGATACTTCATCGATACGATGTGCTCCATGGTGAAGGCTGTCTCTCGTTGACCTGGGGTTCTAAAGTGTTCCAGGATCATAGCCAAGATCTCTCGTCCCATGACGTAGGTCCCTCTTCGGCTATGACTCTGTGTTCTCAACCTCAGTTTTATTGCTACATGACGAGCAACATCACCGGCTTGAGCTATCACATTTGACAACGCAATTGACAACTTGGCATCAATAGACTGATACCGCTGCCCCCCACTGTCATTCAACAGCTCGATGTCAGGATTTGGTCGAATAGCCGGCTGTAGCCATGCCTCCCATGCAGCTTTGTCTCCATCATTTGCAGCGAGGACAACACTCTTGATGAGGTCTGACTGCCAGACTCCAAGATTCTGTTGCTTCGGCCAAGGGCTAACATAGACTTTGTCAGCCTCTCGTCTTGACATTCGTGGTACCTCTTCTGCCGTGTACGCTGCTGTGGAGATGTCATCTGCTGAATCACGTTGGGATCCCCGAACTGAAGGCAAACCAGGAGGATCTGGAGGTGGCCCTGGACCGTTGGGCCCAAAAGGATCGGGAGGCCCATCAGGATCAGGTGGACCACCCCATCCACCCGGAGGTCTGTAGTAGTCCTTCTCAGTTCCACCGGCGATCTTGTTGTCGACTTCTTTCAGCAGGTCCGTGATTTTCTTGCTTGGCTGAGATGACTGTTGTTGAGAAAGTCCAGCATGTCCGCGATAGGACTGAGCAACGTTTGTTTCGTGGGTCAACTCCTTATCGATCTGCGATACCCAGGATTTCAATATAGCGCTTTCAGAGTTGGCCTCGTTCACCTCATTCTCCAGTTTGTCGATGACCAGTCTTGATGCTAGATCATGATTGAGGATGCCTGCCGAATAGGGAAGTGAGTCAGGGCTGACCCTAGACATTGATATCTCAGAATCCTTGAGATGTCTTCTTAGTTCATCCATCTGACGTTTCATGTCAATGATCTCAGAATTCTTGATACCAATCTTTTCATCCCTATCCTGGATTTCCCCCGTGAACATGCATGATCTCTCATATTGTTGGACACCACTTGCCAATTTCAGTTTTCGCTCACTTTCTAGTTCAGATCTTAAAGTTCGAACCTCAGTGTTGGGGAAGGACGACGCCCCTACCTCCGCAACTTCAGTTAATCTTTCTTTTAGTAATATGTTCTCCTGTAAATATTCATGAACTTCATGATCAAGATCCTGAACCCGGATTTGAGCGATCTTGGCTTGATTACGTAGGTCCTCAACAAGCATCTCATTGGGGCCACGACCGTCGGTCGTAAAACCCTGAGTCAACGATCTTCGCAACTTCACATTCTGTGACTTGATCTCATCCTTCAACTCGCAGTTCATCTTCTGCTCGTTGGCGTAGAGCTCTTCATAGTGCTCTGCCCTTGCGATCGAATTTGCACTGGCCTGTGATTCAAGCCTCAGGTGCGATATCGCTTCTGCCTCTTGGTTCCTGTACGATGCAATTCTTTTGACAGTATCATGTTCAGTGTTTCGATGTTTCAGATCACTTTCCAACTTGGCTTGGTTAGCCTCGAAAACCTTCTTTCTAGATTCTCTAGTGATCCCTTCGATACTGCCTTCATACAATTCGGCCTGTTTGCGAGACTGAACTAGAGCTTCACTCAATAGTTGATTCCGTTCAGATAGTTCATGGACTGTAATGGATTGCTGTTGGCTAATCATTTCAAGTTGATTGCTGGAGAAGGATGCCATTTCAGATCGGTTACGATACTCCATGATTGAGTTCTGGAAGTCCGTCTGCATTTCTTGACCTTCATTGTACAGTCGGTTAGCAATATCGGTGGTTAAGACGTTGGTTTGATGAAGATGTTGTAGTCTTGCCTCCGTATTACCCAGTAGTCCTTGAAGGTGATGAACTTCATCCTT
This sequence comes from Cladocopium goreaui, assembly GCA_947184155.2. Taxonomy (NCBI): domain Eukaryota; class Dinophyceae; order Suessiales; family Symbiodiniaceae; genus Cladocopium; species Cladocopium goreaui. The sequence goes on along the minus strand of CAMXCT020000656.1, from coordinate 15,116 downwards.
GTACTCTTCCTGGATCTCCATACCACGTTGATAGATTCGTCTTGCTCCATGTTCCATTAGGGCACCTCGGCGTTCAAGGTCATTGATGCGCATTGTTGCACCTTCATCTTCCTGAGATGCTACCATTAGTTCTGCTTGATATTCTGCAACTTCATTCGTGGAACGTGACAATCTGTGGTTGAGTACGTTGACCTCATCAAATACGTTCTGATTGTGTTCCTGAAGATACTCAGTGAATTTGATCTCGATGTCATGAATCAACTGATCCCTTGATGCAGCATATGCTTCCATATTGTTCAATTGGCTACGTAGGGATTGACATTGTGCCCGTAGTTCCTCTATCATGACAATAGGTTCACTAGCCACAGAAGTATCTGTTGATCTCCTCTTAGCACGACTATCCCCGGTCCTCTCACCAACTCGGTCGGATACGGCCCTGGTGGATCTGTCCCTTGGGGTAGTTCGCCCTCGAGATGGTCGATGCCCTTGACGGACAACGTCACTTCGAGCACTGTTTCGAGAAGATCTTGGTGTACTTTGAGTGGATATCCTTCGTCTGTTTGATGTAACTTGCCATCCGGACTGTGTAGTTCGGGTAGAGCGTATTCCACCACTGTCTGCCGTTTCGCCAGGAGAAGATTGAGTGACCTCCTCGACGGGCATTGCAGTGTTCTCATTGAAGGTAAATTGCGTACCGCGCGAATCTCCGCTGCCACCTTGCATCTTTACGATGATGAGCTGATTGGACCTTTGCGTTCACAATCAATTGCTCGGACAGCCCGGCTACCAGCACGCAGGTACTACTCTCCCGGCGGGAGAAGTGAGCCCTTACGGCTGATAACCTGTGAGCAATTTGATCCTTGTTCTGGATTATCCCTTTTAATCGTAGTACCGGTTATGCTGGTAGTGCAGGGCAACGTCACTGCATGGCATTCGGAGAACGGTCTTTTTCCTCGCGCATGACTTGAGCCAAGTGATTGGCGGTCCATGCTCAATTGTTTACATGCTCAGCATGTGTAGTGGCTATATTACCTGGTTCCCTTTCGCATATATAATATATATTATAATATGATATGAATATAATATAATATGTATCTCCCCATCTTTAAACAAAACAAACACACTGACGAACATATCTATGCATACAGGCAGGGCACCTTCGCTGTACCGTTGCCGTTTGCCGCCCTGAGGTCCAACGCCCTTGCTGAAGACATCTCCGAGCTCAAGGAGGCCCAAAAGAAACGAGCCAGGCATAGCCAGGCATAGCAAAGGATTAATGATGTCAGTTGCGGCAATGGTAGTGGTATTACGTAGATTGGATGAGTATGGTATGTCATCAAAGGAAGTTTAGGGGGAGAAACTTCCGTGTTACGGACTTTTAGAATGTCAGGGAAAGAGTTAGTCAAAGAAAGAGTTAGCAAAGAAAGAGTTAGTCAGGGAAAGAGTTAGTCAAAGAAAGAGTTAGTGAGGGAAAGAGTTAGTCAAAGAAAGAGTTAGCAAAGAAAGAGTTCGTCAGGGAAAGAGTTAGTCAAAGAAAGAGTTAGTCAAAGAAACAGTTAGCCAGGGAAAGAGTTAGTCAAAGAAAGAGTTAGTCAAAGAAACAGTTAGTCAGGGAAAGAGTTAGTCAAAGAAACAGTTAGTCAGGGAAAGAGTTAGTCAAAGAAAGAGTTAGTCAGGGAAAGAGTTAGTCAAAGAAAGAGTTAGTCAAAGAAACAGTTAGTCAGGGAAAGAGTTAGTCAAAGAAAGAGTTAGTGAGGGAAAGAGTTAGTCAAAGAAAGAGTTAGTCAAAGAAAAAGTTAGTCAGGGAAAGAGTTAGTCAAAGAAAGAGTTAGTGAGGGAAAGAGTTAGTCAAAGAAAGAGTTAGCAAAGAAACAGTTAGTCAGGGAAAGAGTTAGTCAAAGAAAGAGTTAGTGAGGGAAAGAGTTAGTCAAAGAAAGAGTTAGTGAGGGAAACAGTTAGTCAGGGAAAGAGTTAGTCAAAGAAAGAGTTAGTGAGGGAAAGAGTTAGTCAAAGAAAGAGGTAGTGAGGGAAAGAGTTAGTCACAGAAAGAGTTAGCAAAGAAAGAGTTCGTCAGGGAAAGAGTTAGTCAAAGAAAGAGTTAGTCAAAGAAACAGTTCGTCAGGGAACGAGTTAGTCAAAGAAAGAGTTAGTCAGGGAAAGAGTTAGTCAAAGAAAGAGTCAGTGAGGGAAAGAGTTAGTCAAAGAAAGAGTTAGTGAGGGAAAGAGTCAGTCAAAGAAAGAGTTAGTGAGGGAAAGAGTTAGTCAAAGAAAGAGTTAGTGAGGGAAAGAGTTAGTCAAAGAAAGAGTTAGTCAGGATATATGAGGTAGTCAAAGAAAGAGTTAGTGAGGGAAAGAGTTAGTCAAAGAAAGAGTTAGTGAGGGAAAGAGTTAGTGCTGGTGGATGAGTTGCCGATGGAATTCCATTGTGATTTGCAACTCTAGGATCGTTCCCTCACTGTAAATGGGATTGCAAGTGGTGCTGGTGGAGGAGTTGGCGATGGAGTTTTGAAGGAAGTCTCGCACGAAATGCGTTTTTGAGAGATAGCAGATGCACGAAACCCTATGTTTTTCCATACAAAGTCCGTCCCCGAACCTCGATGATCTACCTCTGCGGTGCGACGGGTGCGAGACGGTCTCGTGTGTGGTCGGATCGGTCTCGGATCGGTCTCGGATCGGTTCCGCATTGTAAATGGGGTGTCACCTGTGTTTCGTGCATTTGCCGTCGACAGAATTCCATTGTGATTTGCAACTATAGGATCGTTCCCGCAATTTAAATGGGATTGCAAGTGGTGCTGGTGGATGTTGCCGATGGAATTCCATTGTGATTTGCAACTCTAGGATCGTTCCCTCACTGTAAATGGGATTGCAAGTGGTGCTGGTGGATGAGTTGCCGATGGAATTCCATTGTGCTTTGCAACTGTAGGATCGTTCCCGCAGTGTAAATGGCTGCGTCAAGGTTGCTGCGTGCTGTGGCTGCATTGGTAATACTATTGTCTTTTGCAGCTGGACTTCGTAAATCGTATTGGAGTGGCTGCATGAAGGCTGCCACAGTGATTTGTCAGCAGATTTTCTCCATTTTGGCGCTAGTGATTTTCCTTCTAAAAATCCTTTTACAAAGTGCTTCAAAATCGTCTTTTTTTCGCTCTGGCGTCGAGATTCGGTTTTGGAGCTACAATTTCTGACGCCGTTGCGCGTAGTTCTATTGTGTTTTGCAACTCAGTCTCTGCAGATCGCATTGTAATGGCTGCGTCAAGGTTGCTGCGTGCTGTGGCTGCATTCGTAATACTTTTGCAGCTGGATCTCGTAAATCGTATTGGAGTGGCTGCATGAAGGCTGCGACATGGATTTGTTAGCAGATTTTCTCCATTTTGGCGCTAGTGATTTTCCTTCTAAAAATCCTTTTAAAAAGTGCTTCAAAATCGTCTTTTTTTCGCTCTGGTGTCGAGATCCGGTTTTGGAGCTACAATTTCCGACGCCGTTGCGCGTAGTTCTATTGCGTTTTGCAACTCAGTTTCCGCAGATCGCATTGTAATGGCTGCGTCAAGGTTGCTTCGTGCTGTGGCTGCATTCGTAATACTATTGTTTTTTGCAGCTAGATCTCGGAAATCGTCTTGGAGTGGCTGCATGAAGGCTGCGAAATGGGTTTGTTAGCAGATTTTCTCCATTTTGGCACTAGTGTTTTTTTTGTTGGACGTACGTTTAGAGCAGTGTGAAGTATGGGGCGTGAAGAGTGCAGTGTGAAGTGTGAAGTGTGAAGGAAGCAGTAGGAAGTGAGAAGTGTGAAGTGTGGAGTGTGAAGTTTCAGTTTGGAGTGCGAAGAGCGCAGTGTGAAGTGTGAGGTTTGGAGTATGAAGGAAGCAGTGAGAAGTGAGAAGTGTGAAGTGTGGATTGTGAAGTGTGAAGTGTGAAGTATGAAGTGTGAAGTATGGAGTGTGAAGTTTCAGTTTCGAGTGCGCAGTGTGAAGTGTGAAGTGTGAAGTGTGAGGTTTGGAGTGTGAAGGAAGCAGTGAGAAGTGAGAAGTGTGAAGTGTGAGTGAAGTGTGGAGTGTGAAGTGCGAAGTGTGAAGTTTGGAGTGTGAAGTTTGGAGTGGGAAGGAAGCAGTGAGAAATGAGAAGTGTGAAGTGTGGACTGTGAAATGTGGAGTGTGAAGTGCGAAGTGTGAAGTTTGGAGTGTGAAGGAAGCAGTGAGAAGTGAGAAATGTGAAGTGAGAAGTGTGAAGTGTGGACTCTGCAGTGTGGAGTGCGAAGAGCGCAGTGTGAAGTGTGAAGTGTGAGGTTTGGAGTGTGAAGGAAGCAGTGAGAAGTGTGAAGTGTGGATTGTGAAGTGTGAAGTGTGAGTGAAGTGTGGAGTGTGAAGTGCGAAGTGAGAAGTGTGAAGTGTGAAGTTTGGAGTGTGAAGTTTGGAGTGGGAAGGAAGCAGTGAGAAGTGAGAAGTGTGAAGTGTGGACTGTGAAGTGTGGAGTGTGAAGTGAGAAGTGTGAAGTTTGGAGTGTGAAGAAGCAGTGAGAAGTGAGAAGTGTGAAGTGAGAAGTGTGAAGTGTGGACTGTGAAGTGTGGAGTGTGAAGTGCGAAGTGAGAAGTGTGAAGTGTGAAGTGTGAAGTTTGGAGTGTGAAGGAAGCAGTGAGAAGTGAGAATCAGTGTGAAATGTGGAGTGTGAAGTGTGAAGTGTGAAGTGCGAAGTGAGAAGTGTGGACTGTGAAGTGTGAAGTGTGGACTGTGAAGTGTGAAGTGTCAAGTGTGGACTGTGAAGTGTGAAGTGTGCAGTGTGAAGTGTGAAGTGTGAGGTTTGGAGTGTGAAGGAAGCAGCGAGAAGTGAGAAGTGTGGAGTGTGAAGTGTGGAGTGTGAAGTTTGAAGTTTGGAGTGCGAAGAGTGCAGTGTGCAGTGTGAGGTGTGGAGTGTCGAGGGAAGGACACGGTCGGGACAGGTTGTCTTTGAACTATAGGTCATTTATGTTTGGGAAACTTCCGCCGCCGGCTTGCCCGGGTCTATGTTATATCATATTCTTCAGAGATGTTTGTTATGGTGGGGGGATGGTGGCTTCCATTAATCACTCTATTCCACCCCACAAATCAAATGCACAGGCTGTTGTTTTAGTTCCAAGATTCGAGAAATTTGCCACGGGTTCCATGGCAGGTCAAAGCAAGGTCCATGACGCAGTTGCAGTCCTTCTTGGAGCTACGAGCTCAGCAGAGGTGCAGGATCCTGCAGAATCGTTCTTGGAAGATGTGTTGGAAATGGTTCCATCCCATATCCCACCTTGGTCATGGGTTGTCAACCTTTCACCTCAAGATCAAAGGCCCAGGCCGCTAATGAGGCTTTCTTCCTCCTACATCAACCTGTGGGGACGTACACTATGTATCACTATGTGGATTTGTCCAGAAATGGGGTGTGCCAGATATAATTCATCTGAATGGGGCAAATCTTGGCTAAAGCAATCTCCATTTGACATCATTTGACGATTTCACGGCTATAGGCTATAAGCAGCATTGTGCCATGGTGAAGGCATGGAAAGCTCAAGAATGCTTTCGCGCAGCTGTTGCCAATGTCTCCACTGGATCTCAACTGCTTCCCGGCAGCATCAACCCGCATCATTTGTTCATGCATTTTCTATAACAAAGAATAATTATATGAAATTATATATATATACACCATTATATATATACCCCACGGGCTCTTCTAAATTTTCGTTCGAGGCTTCTTGAATGAAATCTGATCAAACAATTGAAATAATTAAACGATTTATTGAAGTTGGTATCCAAATTATATATAGAACCAATATTTAGATATATTTAGTGTTACTATTTATATTAGGGTAAGTAGGGTATGGGACAGCGAAAGCTCCTGCGAATGTTTTTTCCCAAAGAACTGCTGCCAAATTCAACTTTTCACTTCATCTACACAGCATTTCCTACTTCCTTTCCATCAGCTACATCATTTTCATCAACTACATCGTCTTCAATCATCTACTTCACATTCATCATCTACATCATCTGCATCACTTACATCATCTACATCAACTTTTCATCATCTACATCAACTTCAATCATCCACTTCATGTACATCACATTCCTCCTCTACCATCATCTGCAGGTGCTCCATGTCTACATACCCCACACAACTCCTACAATGTTATTTACGCAGGAGTTCACAGGAGTTCAATGGAGTTGTTACACAGAACTTAACTTCTAGGTGACCTACTTGTATCTGAACTCCTACGGAACTCCTACTTCTCAAGTTCTTCTAAATTCTCTCTTAAGGCGGCAGGGGCAGCCAAAACCGGTTTGCGAAACGTGACCCTCTGCGGAGATGGTGCGTGTCGGACGCACAATGCTGCTAGCACCAACAAGTTCTGCCTGAATAGCTGGGTTTGAAATGGTTTGAATGCCGCTAGCAGTTTTACATTGGATCCAGGGGCAAGGGCCCAACCATTTTATTGTGGCTGCATGTGGCTGCGGAGGCATAGGGGTCAGTCATGTGGAGGCAAATTGCAGGCATTGCATGGCATTGATCTGTGAATGTTTCTGGTGCTAAAATTTCTGGTGGCCGGGGGGCACATCACTACCTTCTTGCCACTCCTGAACCCCTGGGGCAAAAAAGGTAACATATATTTTTACATTATTTTTATCCTCCCGGAAATAAGAAAGAATCTGCGCACTTGAAATGCGCTTTAATACATAAAAGCAACTTTATACGAAAATTTACAGGAAAAATGCCACGCCCGGACTGAATCTTAGAAGCGGGACCCGCACTTTGTGCGAGCCTGCGCGATGGAAATGCACATAGGATATATATATATATAATATTATATATTATGTAACGACATTTGAAGATGCGGAGGGCGGGCCAGACCACAAGGCCCCGGAGGTAGTATGAAATACCAGTTCCATCCGTATATTTAAATGGCTGGGCCTGTTCCGCATATTTAAATGTCAGTACAGTGGAATCAGTACACAATAACTTCCCCTGGGGTTCTTAGATGCTAGAGGCAGAAATATATGGAGATTGTGAACAGGGCACCCTCAAAATCTGAAGGGGTGTGTGTTTTTTGGGAGTACATTCCCTGGTCCCATAATTAAAAACAGGCTTAGATCCTGTCCAGGTGGAACCCGTTGTGTGGAACATGAATCTCTTTGGGTGGAAGGGTGGGGGTTCATGGGAATTTCTCTGGGTGGAATTTCTTTCGGGCCCTACTGGTACTTGTACTGAATCGTGTCTGGATGGAACCACACCTCGTTGGTGGAACATTAATATATAAAAATATATTATATATATATACAATATGTGTATGATGCGAGTATAACAACCTACGTACTATCAGCTCTTGTATGTATATTTAAATGATTTATTTTCCGCATGTTTAAATGGCCTGGGGGCCACGGAAAACCTTCCCAGAGGTAGCCTAAAATACCAATTCGTATATTTAATAACCGTATATTTAAATCCAGTATAAAAAGAACTTTATACGCTTTTTTCAGCAAAAAGGCCGCGGAGTGGGCTTAGAACATAGACACCCAAGTTGTGCGAGCTTGCACAATTGAAAAACATGACAAGATTTCATAAGGGTCATTTTATCGACAGGAAAAATGCCGTGGCCCAAAACTGCGGCCTACACTTTGTGCGAACCTGCGCAGTCGAAATTAAAATTAGCATTTTATACGGGCCACTTTATACAGAAATTTACAAGAAAAATGTTCGAGCCTAAAATAAATACCCTGATCAAGCACCGGCGTTTACCCCCTACCATCAGAACCCTTTTATATAAATAGACTATTTGGGGAAAATATCTAACGAAATTCGAAATTTATAAGTTAATATACTGATAATAAATAGATAAGACATGTAATATATATATATATTATACATATTTTTTGAAAAATACGAAAAAATGTCTATTAATTTTTAATATTTATTTTTTGATATATTAATTAATGCATGTATTTTTTCATATGATAAAAAATGGTATTGGATTGGTTTTGGTAGTATGATTGGCCGGAGTTAGTTATTCGGGATGCTAATTATTTTGTTTGGCAAGAATATATTTAATAATATTAAGATTATTTTCGCATGATAGGTGGTATTTGCGGTATTGTTTTTTAAACTATAATTAATATGTACCAAGGGTATGGTCGATTCTGGTTACCTGGAATGCTACGGTGCTTTGTATGGTATGTATGGCTTACGGCATTGATTCGATTTGGTGGCGTAGTTAAATATTTTTAATTTTTAGTTATCCGGGATGAGCAGATATAAAATTAAATAATATCGATTATTCTATTTTTTAATAGGTATAATTAATGTATTATGGGAAAACATCATTGCATCACTTATCACCACCTGCCACCCACTCACTGATTTCTAACATCGCTGCTGAGTCGAAATGTTTCTGTCAGGTTCCTGACCCCTGGGTGGCAGATGCAATTGAGAATCACCCAGGGCAGCATTTCCCTGACATGCCACCTGACCCAGCTGGAATTTTCAGAGGAAGATAAAGTAGATGACGACCTATCATCATCATCATCATCATCATCATCATCGTCATCGTGGTTTACATCTTTGACGCGGTAGTACTTTGGGCATTTCTTCCAATTCTCTTGTTGTGAGGAGAAGGCGTAATTCTTTCCTGCCCACTTCCAACCGCACCTGGTGATCCAGTTGTGAGTCTGCTCATCAGTGTCCTTCCTGATGTGCACCATGGAGCTCGTCATGTTCAGCACATATCCCGGGAACTCTGCATCTTCCTCCACAAGATTGGAAGGTGCAGCCGCTTCCCCAGAAGCCGGGATCCTGTTCCTAACTTCATGGCACTTTGGCTTTGTAACACTTCACGTGCAGTGGTATTGCTAAGAAGCCTGGGGGGTCTCATCTTCGCTTTAAAAGACGTCAGCGGTGCTTCTGCCAGGTACTCGTATGTCATAACTGCCGAGGAAGACCATCTGCCGTGCAATGCAATGGTAGGACAATCGATGCCCATTTTGGCATACCATCTCGCACCTGTGATGCGAAAAGTATGAGCAGAGATTGTCAAGTCATAGCGCTGGACCACCTTCCGGATGACATCGTTGACCTGACTCTTTGTCAGCGTTTTGCCTCTGGGATTTGGAAACAAAGGTGCATGGGGCATCATTATCGATGCCCAGCTGCTTCCCAAAGGCTCTGAGTCGTTGGAGGTCACACCAGTACTCGACTGACCTTGTGATGCCTCTGGCTTCTCTGCCCTTCTTTGTTGCGGGCACTTTGTTGCAGGCAACCTGAAACTGCAAGAATCCCATCCTCATGAACACAGAACTCAAATTCAAGCGCCCCAGCCACTTCAATTTCCCTGCATATAAAGATGCATGCGACCATGAGCAGTGCCGTAGTGTCAATCGGCCATGCCATGTTCGTGAAGTTTTGCTGCCGAGGCCACGTAACCTTCAAAAGGTTGATTGGTTCTGACCTCGCTAATCACCCTTGACCTGATGCAGCCCTTGAGTGTCTTGTCCAGTTGCTGACTCCAGTGGTATCCCAGGCGGACATGGTGTCCTTTAAGCGAAGGCATAGTTCTTGAAGCTCGCGTAGTTTCTAGCCTGAACATGGCAGACACCGCTTTGAGTGTGATGGAAATGAGGGGGTATGTTTAATACAACCCTTGAACTACTCGATGTGAAATCTCTCCCATGTGCGCAACAGCGCTCGGTACCTGGGAGGTAGGAGCATACACCCCTCTGAAGCTTTTCCATCCTAGCCCTCTGGCTCTCGGGTGTTGCTGCCGCAGCTAACGCGAGAGATGCATCTGCCCCTGCTTCAATTCTAACAGTTGGCTGGTCTTGCCTAGTTCTTGTCCTGACGCTTGGCTGGCCTGCCCTGTTGGTCTCCCCTTCTTCGCAGATTATCTTCGGTGGGATGCTAGGAAAAACAGCGAGAAGATCGTCATCGAAGTCTTCAAGTTGGTGCGGGAGCAGACAGGCTCGCCGGTACAGGTGGGGGTGGATGTGGTGTTGCCCGCCAATGGAGTGGTCTTACCAAAGGCAGACCAAGCAGTGAAGACTGCGCAGAGTGTGCTGTTGGGAACGGCAAGCTCAGTCCCAATTTCCACCGCAATCCACGTCCACCAGCTCGTCAAGGATGTGAAGTGGCTTTGTGCTGACGCTTACGAAAACCAACGTAAGGAATTGTGGATCAACGAAATCAACTTCAAAGGCTACTCTCGATTCCGAGAACCTGAGCAGTATTTTTATTTCTTGACCGGGGACGATGCCTATGCCCGACACATTGCAAACTACTGGCGAGCTTTCTTCAACATCCCAATACTTCATTTCGAAAACCCTCACCACTACGGTCACCGATATTACAACTTACATCCAACCGCACCCGACCTCCCTTCGACCACACTAACTTCGACACCAACCTCCTCGACACCTAACATCGCAACATTGGCAGCACAACACTAGGAACGATTATTTGCTCTGCTAACTGGGTTCACAGGGGTTCTGCTCTGCCAGACAATTAGCCAACCATTTAGCAAGGAGCCATATCATATACACAATTATCTAAATTACTAGGCGGCGTTGCCGTAAACGAGTCCCTGTGCCTCCTCCTGAACATGGCGACATGAGCCCAAATCACTCAGTGAAAGCGGTGCAGTTAATCAATACGGTGAAGGCAAGTGTAACTAAGGCGACATCAAAGCAAAAGCATGACACCGCAAGCCAAGTGCCAGTATATTAAATTTATCTATTTTTACCCAGGTGCTATGGTTTGAAACATGGTGGATTGAGTGATCTCCACCACATTTTATTACGAGTGGATATGGAACGCCGCGAAGAATGGTAGGAAAATCTTTATTGCCGCCGGGTTGGTTTAAACGATTTAGCATATTTAGCGCATTGTAAATAATATTTGTGATCCTAGCGGTATGTTTAACCACTCGGGGCTTAAAATTCGCGATGCCTATATACAATGCTGCTTCCCTCGTAATTATTTAGTTGCGCTGCGATTTAGTTTCAAATTGGCCAAGGAGCACCAATCCACCAATATTGTTATTTCTAATTAAAAATCGGACCGTGGTGTGTTTCTATTTCCTCAAAACAACCAGGCCTCCAAGGCATTCCAAAATTTACTGTGAAATGGAGGATCCCTTTTGTAATTCGAAAACCTCCTGCTCATATGCAGTGGGTTTCCCTACTAAATACTCAAATGGCTGAAGGATCCAGAGAAATTATAATTTTTTGACCCTGATAAAAATTTATTTATATGTTAAATCTATTTCGTGAATTTTATATCTTACTCCTGGTTTATAAAAGCTAGTATCTATAGTAGGCCTGCTTTTATTTGGTTGGTCCATCTGTAATTCTGTGGTGTACCTACGGGCTTTGGCAAATACAAAGCGGCAAACACATGCCGGATGAACGGCTTCCAGACATATAAAATGCTGGTAACGCTCATATATTTCCCAACAAAACTTCTGAGATCCTTATTTGGGATAATATTGACCTTGAGGAATTTTTGCGCGATCTGTTTGATTTCCTGTACTTTGTTAACAAGAATATGGACCTTAATACAATCCGATTGAATATTTATTTCCATTCCAATCCATTTCAGATTGCTTCCCATGGACCATTGCAATCAGGGTAGCAAACGTTAGAGGGGCCGTGCGGTTGACTTGGACAATACGATTAAAAATAAAATACTGATCCCGAAATTTTACTTTTATTCGTTTTTGATAAGTGGGACAAGTCAGTTCGAATGCATCAACAACATCAGCAACAAACGCAACGATCACGGCCTCGCATGCGCACGCGCAGCTCGGTCTCGTATGCGCACGCGCATGCTGGTCTCGCGTGTATACTTTGATTTTCCCCAATAATTATCCTCCGCATTCGATTGCCTGTACATCGTTTTCTCTGTGTATCGTTCTCTCTATATGGGGGCAAGTCAAAATAGGAGGTCCGGAACAAGCTCCGGGACCACACCCGTTCCATACCCCCGTTCCATACCCCCGTTCCATACCTCCTTGAAGGATCCGTTCCATACCTCTGTTCCATACCTCTGATCCATACGTTATTATATATATATAATTATATATAATTATTATTTATATAGATTATGTGCAATCTGATTTTACATTTGTACGCACATATATGAGCGCACGAACATACATGAGTGCATACATACAAGAATACGTTTACTAT